>NW_021027688.1:656080-710944 GCF_004153795.1 Camellia sinensis
TGTAGCTTCTGTTTTGGCTTGGAGTACTCGGTAAGTTTTACGCTTTAGCATCCTTGTATGCGTGTGAGTGAATGTCATGATAGCATGCTTACCATGAGGTGATGTGTTTATGTGATATAAACTGTCTGAATGCCTGTGGGTGAAGGTTGGGTTATTTGAATTGGAACAATTCATTAATTGTGAGTTTTAAGCCCACTAGATAGTGGCAAAATCATGTTTTCTAAGCCCACCTGAGGGTGGCAAATCCACGTCTTAGCCTACTTGCGAGTAGCACCATCAAACCATTTTCAAACAAACAAACATGAAATGTTTTGCTGCCATGAATAGCATGCTTACCATGAGGCTATATGCTTATGTGATATAACTGCCTGTGGGTGAAGGTTGGGTTATTTGGATTGGAACAATTCGTTGACTATGAGTTTTTTTTTGTTTTAAGCCCACTAGATAGTGGCAAAATCATGTTTTTCTAAGCCCACCGAGGGTGACAAATCCACGTCTTAGCCTACTTGCGAGTAGCACCATCAAACCATTTTCACTTTTTTTCTTTCAAAATCTGTTTGGCACCAGTCCATGTTTGGCACTTCTTTCAAAATCTGTTTTCTCAAAACGATTTGCCGGATTTGGACTCTTTGGTTCAGATTTAGAACCGTGACAATTTGAGAGTCCGAACTGTAGTGAACCCCAAATGAACAGAACGGGACTCATCCCTCCCGGGGCGTTCGGGGACGTCTACAATCTCTAATCTGATTAAAATTCTTCCAATATCGGTTGTTGTAAGACTTCAATGTTTCCTTCTCACCTATGTTTATGGAGAGTAGCTGGTCAATCTCCACCGATGTCTTGGTGTTTGTTCTAAATCTTGTCACAAATGCCTCCGCAAGTTGGGCCCACGAAGCTATGCTGGCTTCTAGCAACTTCTCAAACCATGGCAAACCCAGGTCACCAAGGTTAGAAGGAAATAGGATACACATTATTGCCTTGTTTCGTTGATATAAGGCCATAACCTGGCGAAAGTGACGAAAGTGCATATAGGGGTTTGACTTCCCCTCATAAGTTGTGAATTTAGGCTGATGGAAGCCTAAGGGTAATGGTGCATTCTCAATCGCCGAAATGGATGGCGAGCTCTGTAACCTTGCTAACACTTTGTCTGTTGGTTCGTAAGCAAGGCGTGATTCTAGCATCCCAACCTCGACACTCCTATGTGTCCTAGGAGCTAACCGTTGTAGAGCTGAGACTCTACGGGGGCTTTTTCCTCTAGTATTGTTCTCAAGTTTGCCAACCTAGGCAACTCTGTATGTCTAGATGACGTTTGGTGCGAATGCGAGGGCCGATAACTACTTCCCTCGGTACAAGACCTTTCAGTCCTCATCCTCTTAGACCTAGAGAAACAAGTCCTTGAAGTCCTCGATTGTGTGTCGCTTGTCCTGAGGCTTCTACTTTCAGCTTATGACGATGTGACTTGCCTGTCACGATCTTCTGAGTGGTAAGAGTGCGTGTTCCCTTTGCGCCTCTCTTTTGCTGCCACCCATTTGTCTTTTATCTGGCGTTTCATCAACTCCATGTTTGCCGCCATTCTCCATATCAATTTGTCTTGCTCCCTTATGCAATCTTCCAGAACCTGAGGATCCATCATTCGCCTCTATCTGTCAGGGCTTTGGGAGCGACGAGGACTTGAGCCCCGTCTTTACGTGTGTTTTTCCATGAGTTCTGTCGCTAGGGATCCAATTCTGCCATGGGCGGGACAAAAGGTAAACCTTCACACCTCCTACCCCCTTTTGGGGTTTGCCCATCAATAGCAAAATGTGGCAAGTCTTCATTGTGCGCCATTGAATTTAATTGAAGAGGAAACTCAATCAAAAGGTTTTCTCTCTTTGTGCTTCCCACAGAAGGCTCCAATTGTACGAGCACGAAATAATCTTCTCATATAATCCTGTTGATCAAGTTTGCACTTCTTAAGACATCATCGTTTTACTACTTGAAAACACAAACGTGAGCCGGCCACGCGGGTGTGTGCCGAAAACCTCTTCGATGCCTACGTCAGCAAAATAGACAATAGACACAAAAGCTCTGTGTATTTGAGAGTAAGAATTGTGATACCTATGCATAGGTCGTATCATGAGCTTTTGTAGATTCCATCTGGCACAGTCCTAGTAAGACTCTTATTCTCCTAAATAGAGCCCTCCTAGGAATCACATTCCCCAAGGATAATGCCTATCCTGATACCACCCTACTCACTGCTGACCCAGTGAGCTGGTTTTTACCTCGGCTCGGTTGACGCGGTCAACCTAGGTAACCTATCTCTGTCGTGCTCTTAACAAAACAATGATGTAGATGGCGCTATGCCAAGTTAAGCTCAACTCGGCCCTCGCTACTGATGTGTACCTCAGTTGGTTACAAGACTTCCGTTTGGACAGCTAAGTAGAAGCCCCAATGACACAACCAACTGGATCAATGTCAGCCTGCCCCAAAAACCGAGCTACGAAAGCCCCTACTACAGCCCATACCAGGGTCCTTAGCGTGGCCCATTTTATCCATATAAATTACCCTCTCAAGGTTTGCCACCCCTTAGCCCATCACATAACATGCACGTCACCCCTTAAAACACCTAACAACACATACCATTACATTGTTGTTGTTATTATTAACAAATATTATTAGAATAATATTATAAAATTCACTCTTATCAAAAATTAATGTCCATCCCATTTTATATAGATTCTATATAGATCTCATACTACACAAATTAATTTCCATCATACAATTACGCATTTAAAAATTTTCAAATAAATAAGTTTGAGTTAGACTATTAAAAAAAAAAAAAAAGGTCTGACTTAGGAGATTTTCCTATATTATTATTATTAGGGATAATTACACTTTACTCCCATATGGTTTTGCACGTTTACATATTACCTCTCTGAGGTTTATAAATGTACTCATAAACCCCTTGCGGTTTTGAGTGATGTGCAAAAGTAACAGAATGTAACAGAATTAATGAAAAGACCAGAATATCCTTATATATTTATAGTGCTTACATGCTACAATCCTTTCAGTTGCTTGATTACGATTTTGGGAGTAAGCAAGATAGAGAGAGAAATACACATGGGGTTGGGTTTGAAAGGATTTGGATTAAATCGAATTAGTAACAATCAATTGAGGTTACATAGAATCTGCTTTTGAAAATTTTACTTGATGTAATGATCAAAGAACCCTAAATTTATTAAATGTTTGACGTTTTCTGTGACTATTTGAAGATTTTATTACGATTTTTAAAATTTGTTGTATATTGTGTTTGGAAAATTACTTGTTTGATGTTTGGTGTTTGCGAATAAAAAAATGGGGGGTTTTATTGTTAGGGTTTTGTTTACAATATGTTTTTGTTGTCATTTTGTTAGCTTTTTGTTAAGGTTATTGTCTTTTTATTATCTCTTTCGTAGAATTTGTATTATGTGTATCGATAAAGTTGTGGGATATAAGTGTTTCATCATTTTTTTTGACTTAACTACATAAAGATAGGTATATTTGGAATAATAAATTGAGGGTTTTTATTTTTTATGTAAAAATGACTATAGATTTGGGATTTTGTTGATTTTGATGCATAACTAGGGTATAAAATAATTGGGCTTTTATGATTCGTATGCATGGAGGTGAGGTTGATAGTGGTCCCCTAACTGTTTGTTGTGTATTGGGAGATAATATGTGTCACGACCCAAGCCTGTTGCTATAAATTTAGCGTTGCAACCGACCAGTAATCCTTGGATTACCAGAGGCCTCTATACAGAATGACATAGAATTAAGGGGCTAGCGAAAGCAGATGGATAAAACATACGTAGTCCAATGAGTTGTGCAGACATACATGGGACAGATAATTTAAAACTTTCTATACATACATATGACATCATAATTACAGCAGTCATACGTCACCAAAACCCGCATATATAGAACTTACAAAACATGTTCAAACAAAACATAAAAAAAGACAAAAGTCTCAAAAACTTGTTTCACATAAACCTCATCAGGTCTCAAAAAGGAACCTTCTCGGGAAACACAAAGGCTGGTTGACAAAACCAAAATTCCAGGCAGTTCTCACTGAGCCTAGTCACGTGCCTGATCACTTACATACATAAATAAAATGATGAGCTGGAGCCCAATGAATAATAACAGAGTAAAGGGTTTTTTAACGAATAATGTCCATTACAAAGTCAAAAATCAGAGTTCATATCAGAAACAGATTTCTATTCATATTCTTGTTCAGAAATCAGTATTTATGACAGAAATGGAATCAGAATCATATTCATAATCAGAATTTACAGTTAATCATACGTGTTACATCCATTAACACTAACAGAAACAGTTGACCCATAAAGAGATGGCCACAAAGGTATACAGTTGACTCACGTGCACGGGGACAGTATAGTTGGTTCATGAGACGTACAGTTAACTCATAAAGGGACGTATACAGAAGGATCCATAACAATTGGCTCATGAGACGTACAGTTGACCCATAATTGGGACGTAACAGAACAAATAACATGTGTCATCTTTAGAAATAATATTGGACAACCATTCATTTATGCAGAAAATAATATTTCAAAAAACAAATCATCTTATATTATTTAGAAAATATTTGTAATTGAACATAAATTTACAAAGTTGTTACTCACATATGGCTCCAATTGTAGAACAGATTAAGCAAATAGATTAGATAGCTTATGACGTGTCACGCCCCAAAATTTGGACAATTAAATATTAAATTAGGACTAAACCCCAATCAATATTCCATCATCCACATCCTAGAAGTGATACAAAATCTAAACGTTCTTATCTCTATAAGGTTTAAGTAAATTTCCATGCTCAAAAGATTACAAGGGATAAAAAAAAAAAAAAAACTAACAAAATGCCAACCAAACCATCCACAATAATTTCATAACTATTCAATACCTCCAACATTAAAGTAACAATAAATAGTCAAAACAACTTAAATAATGTAAAGCTACAAAACATGCCAAATTATCAAAATACTAAGGTCATAAAAAAATAATAAATGCATAAACTAATATTAACTTTAAGCTCAAGAAAACAAAAGAAGTTCAAATGACATGTTCAACAACTATAGTAATTTCTTGTCACCACCCTAGTCTAACTAATCCTACAAAGGAAACTCGGCTGTGCTTAAATAAAACGCACCCGAGATGCCTAGAGACAAAACGGGCCAGTATACAAGTATACAGGTATGAGTACAAATATTTTACACACACATGTCCACCAGACACAAATAAAAGGACATTTAATTCTTGTTATGGGACACGACAAGTAGTTTCACGTCCCAAAATTTGGACAATTAAATATTAAATTAAGACTAAACTCCAATCAATATTTCATCATCCAAATCTTAGGGGTGAAGCGAAATCTAAACGTTCTCGTCTCCATAAGGTTTAAGTAAATTTTCATGCTCAAAAGATTATAAGGGATAAAGAAAAACTAACAAAACGCCAACCAAACCATCCACTATAATTTTATAACTATCCAATACCTCCAACATTAAAGTAACAATAAATAATGAAACAACTTAAATAATGTGGAGAAGTGGTTTGGAAATACTCTTCTGATCCTGGGAGACGCTAGTGATCCGCTGATAGTCACTTGAAAAGAAATAAACACTCCGGTCGGGGGTGCCAGAATTAGCACTCCAACAGACAAGTCAGTCTCAACACTCAAGATTACTTATATGCTAAATTAAGCACAACAATTCTCACATACCTTTCTTAGTCTGTTGTTCCTTTATTCATACTCGTTTCCTGGGCCTCGGGGCCAGGTCCACTTTTCACTCATTATCCTTTATTTACTCGCTCCATAGTTCAGTAACTACTCGGCTTATCTGTTTTATTCAGCTTCCTGATCGTGCAGGAAAGAGCCGAGTAATATTTGTCTTCTAGAGTACGCTTCTGATTCTTCCAATTATCCGGCCCCCACAATTGCCCCCCAAACACCCCTACTAGTACCAGTTAGTCGGCGTGTTTGGCTTCTAGTCTAGGAAGTCAAAAATTCGGCGGTTAATCCTCTCCCCGATGCATGTCAGAACGCGTACATGTTTTGTGGTCATTGTAATGCTTTCCCGCCTCATTCGTGCTTCTCTCGCATTTAGTACAATTTGAAACTTCAGTCCCTTCGAATGCACGCTTTTTCGAATATTTGAGCCTCCTGGATTGCCAGTCGGTTTCTCTTCTCTGACTCGCGTTTTCTGTAACTCATTTCCGTCTCTTCTTGTCTCCTTTGCTTTTCGTAAGTTTTCTTCTCTTTTCTTTGTAATCCTACTTTCCGTATTTATTTTTGATTTAGAGTATTTTTGGGTCCTTACGAGAATGGCTAAACATTTGAAAGACCTCCTTTCCGAGGGTCGAATTTCTGGGTTTGGACGACATTTCTCTATCCCTGACGATGTCCATCTATCTCTAGTAACGGATAATACCCTTGATATGGAGAGGGAAGACCAAAATACCATCGTTTTTCCTCTCCTATCCATTGCGGAGGGCGGGGTTCGTTTTCCCCTTCACCTATTTCTTAGGGCCATCCTCTGCCATTAGGGTCTAATTCCTTCCCAACCCAATGTGAATTTCTTTCGAATCATAATGGGAATCGTAGAGTTGAACTGGTGCCTTAAGATCAACCTTGGCATTTCGGCGATTCGGCACTACTACGCCTTAGCCAAATCCTCCCGTCGACTCGGGTGCTATTTTCTCAGGGCCAAGGACACTGACCATCACTTGGTAACCATGCTTGCTAGCTTTGGCAAACGAGTTGACGATGTAACGGTCAATGTCCGTGGCAACTGGGAATTCGGCGAGGGCGAAGATCGCCTAGACCCTATTCCCAGAAAGAGGGGCGAACCAGGTTGCCGTGTAACCCCTTGTGTCTATTGATCTTTCTTTTATTCGGCTTTTTCTTCAAGTCTAATTCTTTGTTTTTGCAGGCAATAAGTTGAAGAGGATTTTGACCTCGGCTAACAATGCAGTCTTTTTGGAAATTAGGACTGCACTAAAGTATTTTGGCCGTCCAAACGTACAGAAGCAAGGGAGATCCACCCGTATAATCTTGCGGTACGAGCCTACTTATACTACGTTCTCGGCTGCGGACAACATTCTGATCCCGACTGGCGAACATCACCTTACGGCTCTAATCTTCCCCAGCTTTAAGACCCTTAGGCAAATTGGTCTTGAAGCTTTCGATTCGGAGCAAGACATAGCGCTGGTGGTCGAGGTAGTTGCTGAACCAACGAGAGAGTTTGCTGAGGAAGCCGAAGAGGCCGACGAAGCTCTAAACTCAGCATTCGAGGCAGTCGGTCTTAACCATCCTAACTCGCCGTCTACTTCAGGTCGGACAGAGTTTTCCTTCGGAGATATTTTTATAAATTTGGAAAACCTACCTGGCTCTTTTTCTGAAGGTATGGCTGGGGAAAATCTTACGCAGATGGCGCGAAAGAGAAATGTCGAATGAATGGCCACCCGAAAGAAAGCCGAGGTCGCCCGTTCTGAACCTGCCCCGATTGAGTCTTCGCAAACCGTTATTGGAAGAGAAATGGCTCAAGTTATTATGGCCGAGACGAAGAAGGAAGTTGGCCAGCAGTTTACAGAAGAACAGCTGATTCCAGAAGGACGGGGTGAAAAACGTACCGCCGAGGGAGAAGTTGGCTCAGAGGATAGCCCTGCTGGCAAACGGCCTCAATTAGAGGAATCGGACGTGGTTTCTTTCGTTGTTTAGCCAAAGATCAAAAACACGTCGATCTTCTCTGACGCATCCACCATGAAGGATCCAGCCGTAGCGTTGAGCTTGGCCGCCTCAGTTTCACTGCCGGCTGACACGGCCACCTTTCGAGGAGAGCCGGATTTGGTAGCTATAGCGTTAGCTGCCCAGTCGGCCCTTTTGGTATGTGACTCTTTTTCTTGTTTGGTTTGGTTTTCGTACGATATTTCTTAGTATGTGCTGATCCCAACTCCTTGTTTTGCAGACGGTTGGAAGGATAGCCAAACTAGGCCACCGGTATCACGATGCCATTGAAAGAATTGGCAGCTTGAAGTCTAAAGCTGAAGGTGAGAGGAGTAGGGCCGAGTTCAAGGCGATGCGTACATGCTTTTTGGTCATTGTAATGCTTTCCCGCCTCATTCGTGCTTCTCTCGCATTTAGTACAATTTGAAACTTCAGTCCCTTCGAATGCACGCTTTTTCGAATATTTGAGCCTCCTGGATTGCCAGTCGGTTTCTCTTCTCTGACTCGCGTTTTCTGCAACTCCTCTCCGTCTCTTCTTGTCTCCTTTGCTTTTCGTAAATTTTCTTCTCTTTTCTTTGTAATCCTACTTTCCGTATTTATTTTTGATTTAGAGTATTTTTGGGTCCTTACGAGAATGGCTAAACATTTGAAAGACCTCCTTTCCGAGGGTCGAATTTCTGGGTTTGGACGACATTTCTCTATCCCTGACGATGTCCATCTATCTCTAGTAACGGATAATATCCTTGATATGGAGAGGGAAGACCCAAATACAATCGTTTTTCCTCTCCTATCCATTGCGGAGGGCGGGGTTTGTTTTCCCCTTCACCTATTTCTTAAGGCCATCCTCTGCCATTAGGGTCTAATTCCTTCCCAACCCAATGTGAATTTCTTTCGAATCATAATGGGAATCGTAGAGTTGAACTGGCGCCTTAAGATCAACCTTGGCATTTCGGCGATTTGGCACTACTACGCCTTAGCCAAATCCTCCGGTCAGCTCGGGCGCTATTTTCTTAGGGCCAAGGACACTGACCATCACTTGGTAACCATGCTTGCCAGCTTTGGCAAACGAGTTGACGATGTAACGGTCAATGTCCGTGGCAACTGGGAATTCGGCGAGGGCGAAGATCGCCTAGACCCTATTCCCAGAAATAGGGGCGAACCAGGTTGCCGTGTAACCCCTTGTGTCTATTGATCTTTCTTTTATTCGGCTTTTTCTTCAAGTCTAATTCTTTGTTGTTGCAGGCAATAAGTTGAAGAGGATTTTGACCTCGGCTAACAATGCAGTCTTTTTGGAAATTAGGACTGCACTAAAGTATTTTGGCCGTCCAAACGTACAGAAGCAAGGGAGATCCACCCGTATAATCTTGCGGTACGAGCCTACTTATACTACGTTCTCGGCTGCGGACAACATTCTGATCCCGACCGGCGAACATCACCTTACGGCTCTAATCTTCCCCAGCTTTAAGACCCTTAGGCAAATTGGTCTCGAAGCTTTCGATTCGGAGCAAGACATAGCGCTGGTGGTCGAGGTAGTTGCTGAACCAACGAGAGAGTTTGCTGCGGAGGCTGAAGAGGCCGACGAAGCTCTAAACTCAACATTCGAGGCAGTCGGTCTTAACCATCCTAACTCGCCATCTACTTCAGGTCGGACAGAGTTTTCCTTCGGAGATATTTTTATAAATTTGGAAGACCTACCCGGCTCTTTTTCTGAAGGTATGGCTGGGGAAAATCTTACGCAGATGGCGCGAAAGAGAAATGCCGAATGAATGGCCACCCGAAAGAAAGCCGAGGTCGCCCTTTCTGAACCTGCCCCGATTGAGTCTTCGCAAACCGTTATTGGAAGAGAGATGGCTCAAGTTATTGTGGCCGAGACGAAGAAGGAAGTCGGCCAGCAGTTTACAGAAGAACAGCTGATTCCAGAAGGACGAGGCGAAAAACGTACCGCCGAGGGAGAAGTTGGCTCAGAGGATAGCCCTGCTAGAGAAGTTGGCTCAGAAGGTGAAAAACGTACCACCAAGGGAGAAGTTGGCTCAGAGGGCGAAAAACGTACCGCTCAATTTATTAATGAAAATTTCCTTTCCATTTCACTATTACTTGTACGCAGTTTTTGATATTAATGAAGAGCTTTGCCTTTCACTACTGTGGCGCCGAATAGGATTAGTTCATGGGCATTCTATTAGTAAATCGACTCATGGGGCGGCTAGGGCACTCAAGCCGAGTAGATTGATGAATCTGCCCTTGTCCCAGCTGGTTCATGAACATTAAACGCCAAATAACACGAGCTTATGAATATTGAGTCGCTTCATGAGGCGGCTGGGTGGCTGGAGCACTCGATCGTGGGCATTCTATTAGTAAATCGCTTCATGGGGTGGCTGGGGCACTCAAGGCGAATAGATTGATGAATCTGCCCTTGCCCCAGCTGGTTCATGAACATTAAACGCCGAATAACACGAGCTTATGAATATTGAGTCACTTCATGAGGCAATTGGGGCACTCAGGCCGAATAGATTGATGAATCTTCCTTTGCCCCCCGTGAGACGGCGAACTTAAAAACCGATTAAATTTATGGATCTGAATCAAAATGAATTCATGAGGTGCCGAATATTGTACTGAGGAATCGATTCGTGGAACGGCTAGGGCACTCAAGCCGAATAGATTAATGAATCTGCCCTTGCCCCAGCTGGTTCATGAATATCAAACGCTGAATAACACGAGCTTAACAATATTGAGATGAATCTGCCCTTGCGGACGTTAAGACTGCCAAATAACAATGTTTGATGGGGGCACATGACTCGGTCGGTGCCGGGCTGTTGAGGTTTTCAATATTAATAGGATTGCCTCGAAGGTGCTGTCCTCGTAAGGAATAAATGAATGGACGTCCTATTTATGTGCTCAGTGAACAACTCAGTCCAGCTCTTTAAGGAAGATTAAACAAGCGCGAATGTCAAATAGACTCTTTTTAACAACAAAGGGGAAGCGAGGACGCTAGCTGAGTTGGGAGGAGACATAGATCGAAGTGGCGAACCTTCGTGCACGGGAGGTAGGATTTCGAGGGATCGGGAGAGACGTCAATCTCCTCGCCGTCAAAGTAGGTCGCCTAGGAGGGACAAGGAGCCACATGGCAAATCCCCACAACCCCGCTCTAGAAGGGAGCCCGATGCGAACCCACGCCCATTGAGTTTTGCAGTCTTCGTGGGGAATAGACCCATGACAGAGGTGGACTCAATCATTCGAGATCCAAATGTGGCAGTCGAGTTTGCTCGACAGATTTTTTCACCCGAGGTCCAGCAGTCGATGGTAGGTCGGCAGGACTTTAAATTGTTTCGTGAAGGCATTCACGGTGTGATAAAGGGGCTCTACACCGCCTACAAAATCGACATGCGTCTCTGTGCTACCCGCCGAGAAATAGAGAAGAATGATGAACGCATTCGAAGCTTGGAGGCTCGTGCAGAAACGGCTGAGCGTGAGCTAAGGAAGGTCAAGACCGTTCAAACACAACCCGCTGGACAAGCTAACCAAATCGTGGAAGAAAGGGTTACCCAGCTGCTCATCAGTACCGCGCTTGCCGACCGCGATACGGCGAGCATGTTCGCAATTGAGTCCGCAAAGGGGAGGGCCTATGAAAAAGGCTTCCATGAAGGCCGGAAAGTAGGGATACAGAAAACCAAGGAAAATCTTGCCGAGGAAGTTTGCCGATGTGAAAATCGTGGATTTCAGCACGGTTGGATCAAGGCGCTTCAGGTCAAGGAAGCTCTCTGAGCAGCGGGCGTCGATTCGGCATTGCCACTCTACCAATGTAACCATTTTCCGTTTTCCGCCTTTGAAGTCGAGCAGAGTGAGGATGAGGGTGACGCCGTATAAAAACACATTGTAACGTTCGAACGCAGAGCGCGTTCAAAACTATGTAATTTTTTCCTGATTGAATAAAATGTTTTATTGTAATTTTCATTCAGCACTCCCGTGTTTGTATGCTTTGTGTTTCATTGCATAAGTTTTTGAATAAATGTATAAACATTGAATATTTATTCAGCATACACGTATTTCGTGTTTCATTGTATAAGCATTTCATTCTGAACGTTTACATGCTTTAATGTGTAAACGGGTTTTGTCGGCTTGTCATGAGTTCTTCATCAAACATGGTTCCGAATTCGGGGCATTTTATCAGTTCAAAGTCATAATGCGCCGACGAGGCTCCGTATAGGGAGACCTTATCAGCTCTAAAGCGTCATGCGCCGATGAGGCTCCGAATAGGGAGGCTTAACCGGCCCAAAGGTTTCATGCACCAGAGGCTTTGTCGGCCCAAAGACGTCGTGCGCCAATGGGGCTCCGAATCCGGAGACTTGCATTTGCCAATCGTGATATCCACGAAGGGCGCTCCGAATCCGGAGGCTTTGTCGGCCCAAAGACGTCGTGCGCCAATGGGGCTCCGAATCAGGAGATTTGCATTGGCCAATCGTGATATCTGCGAAGGGCGCTCCGAATCCGGAGGCTTAATCGGCCCAAAGGCGTCGTACGCCAATAGGGCTCTGAATCCGGAGGCTTTGTCGTCCCAAAGACATCGTGCGCCAATGGGGCTCCGAATCCGGAGACTTGCATTGGTCAATCGTGATATCCACAAAGGGCACTTCGAATCCGAAGACTTGCATTGGCCAATAGTGATATCCACGAAAGGCACTCCAAATCTGGAGGCTTAATCGGCTCAAAGACGTCGTGCGCCAATGGGGCTCCGAATCCGGAGACTTGTATTGGCCAATCGTGATATCCACGAAGGGCGCTCCGAATCTGGAGGCTTTATCGGCCAATCGTGATATCCACGAAGGGCGCTCTGAATCTAGAGGCTTTATTGGCCCAAAAAGCTCATGAACTGAATCGCGTGATTAAGAAATAAGAAACTTCGCATTGTAGAAGTGAAATTTATACGAATATCAAGTCCCATAAGTCGGGTCAATGATAGAATTTACGTAAACGCATTGAATTCCAAGGCCGTGGGAGATTCCTTCCTGACATATCTTTCAGCCGGTATGTCCCCGCTCCCGCAATAGAATCAATCTGGTAGGGGCCGTCCTAGTTTGGACCCAGTTTTCCATCGACCGATTTCCTGTCGGCTAGAAGCACCTTCTTCAAGACCAACTCCCCTGGTGTGTAGCCGTGCAGCTGAACGCATTGATTGTACGACTTTTCCAGCTGTTGCTGGTACCGTGCCATGAACGCAAGGGATCGGTCTCTTCGTTCTTCGATTAGAATCAAATCCAAAGCCAACATCATGTCGTTTCGGCCCGTATCAAAAACTTACAACTTGAGGGTCAGGTGGCCGATCTCCAGGGGTAAGATTGCTTGGGTTCCAAAGCATAGGGCAAACGGCTTTTCTCCGATTGATCTTCTCAGCGTAGTTCGATGGGCCCACAATACACTCGGCAATTCTTTGACCCATTTGCCTTTGGCTTTCTCCAACCTCCTCTTGATACCGTCCAAGATAGATTTGTTAAAGGCTTCGGCTTGACCATTGCTTTGGCAGCAAGTCGGCGTAGAAAAGTAAGGCTGGATACCATACTTGCTACACAGCTCTCGGTACACGCCACAATCAAACTTGGTGCCGTTGTCTGAGATAAGAGCTCTTGGAATGCAATCGTGTTATGATATTCCTCCACACAAAGCGCTTAACATCAGCATCCCGAATGTGTGTTAATGCCTCCGCTTCGACCCATTTCGTGAAGTAATTTGTTGCAACGATCAGGTATCGCTTGTTCCCTGGGGCCCTCGGTAATAGTCCTACGATATCAAGCCCTCAATGGGCGAACGGCCAGGGACTGGTAATAGAGTTCAACTCTTTAACAGGCAAATGGTTTAACGAGAAGAACTTCTGGCACTGTTCACACTTTTTTGCGTAACATTCGGCATCCGCTTTCATTTTCGGCCAATAATACCCCTGTGTTATAGCTCGATGGGCCAAATAGCGTCCGTCAGAATGGGCACCACAACTGCCTTCGTGTATCTCAGTCAGCAGCTTCTCGACTTTGTTCGGGTGCACATATTCTAAATATGGGCTAGAGAGGGATTTTTTATAAAGCCTTCCTTGCGGATCCAAGTAGTATCACATGGCTTTGTTTCGCAGCTTGTGCACTTCTTTCTTTTCCTCTGAGAGTTGTTCAGAAGATAGGAATGCAACAATGGGATCCATCCAACTTGGTGCAGATTCTATAACGTTGATCTGGACTTCCTCCGAAGGGCCAATGCTTGGCTCCATGATGAAACCTACTTCGATGGTCTATTTAATCTCTGAGTTGATTGCGGAGGCTAGGCAAGCCAAGGCATCTGCATGGGTGCTCTGACGTGTTATCTGGTTCAACTCATGATGGTCAAATTTTGACAACAAGGAATTGGTCGTTTTCATGTAGGCTGCCATACGTCGTTTCTTGCCGCGTAGTTTCCCTTTAGCTGATTGATCACCAGTTTTGAGTCGCAAAACATAAGCAAATGCTGAGCAACCAGGATATGCGCATTCCGCAAACCGGCTAGAAGGGCTTCATATTCGGCTTCGTTATTTGATGCTTCGAAGCCGAGCTTGACGGCCTACTCAATTATTGCGCCGTCGGGGACCATGATTACAACTCCAGCTCCACTACCCCGCTGGTTGGACGATCCATCATAATACAACTGCAAAATGTCCCCAACATAAGTCCTCCAGTTCGGCTTCGGTTGAATTTCATCAGACTTGAAGTCGGCAAGGCCCCCAGTGAATTCGGCGACAAAGTCGGCAAACACCTGTCCCTTTATTGAGGTTCTGGGTAGAAATAGAATATTGTACTGGCCGAGTTCTGGAGCCCACTTTGAAACACGTCCAGATGCTTCTGCACTGCGTAGTACTGATCGGAGGGGATAATCTGTTAGCACCCCAATGCTATGCCCCTAGAAGTAATGCATCAGCTTCCTTGCTGCCATGACTAGGGCTAAGATGAGCTTTTCTAACGGAATGTAGCGTGTTTCGGTGTCAACCATTGCCTTGCTCACATAATACACTGGCCGCTGCTCCCCCAGCTTTTCTTTTATCGGTACGACGCTGACGGCTCGGTCAGAAACTGCCAGATACAAAATGAGCGAGTCGCCAGCAGAGGGTGTTGTCAGGAGTGGTACTGAGCGGAGGTAGGTCTTCAAGCTGTTGAAAGCAGCTTCGTATTCGGCGGACCATTCAAAAGCCTTGCCCTGCCGTAGTGTATGAAAGAATTGCCGGCAGCGATCTGTGGACCGACTGATGAAC
Source organism: Camellia sinensis (assembly GCF_004153795.1). Taxonomy (NCBI): domain Eukaryota; kingdom Viridiplantae; phylum Streptophyta; class Magnoliopsida; order Ericales; family Theaceae; genus Camellia; species Camellia sinensis. The sequence goes on from NW_021027688.1 coordinate 671,097, forward strand.
CTGTTGAGTGCAGTGGCCATCCTCATCAACTTTTGAACCTCTTTTACTGAACGAGGGGAGCCGAGCTCCAGGATTGCTGTGATTTGCCTTGGGTTGGCTTCGATTCCTCTGTGGTTGACAACGTAACCCACGAATTTTCCAGAGCCGATACCAAACGCACATTTGGAAATGTTCAACTTCATTCCATATTTGCGTAGGATGCTGAATGTCTCTTCTAGATCGGCTGTATGATTATGCTCTCCCTTGGACTTAACCACCATATCATCAATGTACACTTCCATAGTGTTACCGAGTTGCTCCTTGAACATAGTGGTGACCAGTCTCTGGTAGGTTGCCCCTGCATTCTTCAGCCCAAAAGGCATAACCTTATAGCAATAGGTACCTCTTGGGGTAAGGAATGCAGTTTTATCTTGGTCCTCCTTATGCATAGGGATTTGATGATAACCTCTGTAGGCATCAAGGAAGCTCATACACTGATGACGCGCCGTAACATCTACAAGTTGGTCTATCCTGGGAAGAGGAAAACAATCTTTGGGGTAGGCTTTGTTTAGATCCGTAAAATCGACGCAGACTCGCCAAGTCCCATTTTTCTTTTTCACAACCACAGTATTAGAGAGCCATGTGGGGTAAGTCACTTCTCTGATTGCCCTGGCATCAAGCAACTGGTCTACCTCTTCAATGACGGCGGTAGTGTGCTCTACGGCTAATCGTCAGCTTTTCTGAATGATCGACTTGTACTTAGGGTCAACATTCAAACGGTGCTCCGAAACAAATGGGTCTATGCCCGACATTTCATATGGAGTCCACGTGAATACATCAAGATTGCCGAGCAGGAACGATACTAGCTGTTGTCGGTCGGCTTGACTTAGGGAGGCGCTGACCATGAAGAACCTCTCTGGATTGCTGTCAATCTCAACTTGGTCTAGGTCTTCCGTGACTTTCTCATTTGGGAGTCGCCCGACATCGTCGAGGCTGTCTCGATCCGGCACCTCAATGGAATTAACTTGCAACTCCTTTGGCATTTTTTCGGAAAGAAGATAACATGCCTGTGCCGATTGTTGGGAACCACGGATTTGCTCAATGCCATGTTCTGTCGGGAAACGCAGCAGCTGATGATAGGTGCTTCAAACGGCAAGCATTGTATGCAACCAAGTTCGCCCCATGATGAGATTATATGGTGAAGGAAGCTTGACGACCAAGAATTCCGTATCCACTGTTTGGGAGCCCGCTCGAACGGGTAGTGTGATTTTCCTGAACGGATACTCTGGATTTTGAAGCCGAATAGTGGATAAGGAGCCGAGGACAGGTCTGATTCGTTAAAGCCGAGTTTGATGAAGGTCTTGTAATACATAACCTCTGAAGTATTCCCCTAGTCTATGAGAACGCGCTCAACGGTAAATCGGTTTACGTGTAGTTCAATGACCAGTGAATCAATGTGGGGGACTATTATGTCGATAAGATCAGAATCGTTGAAGGTAATACTCGGAGCTTCATGTGGCCTTTTTGCTGGCGTTAGTTGCTTTTAGGGTACTGGGTGTGACTAAATTGCATGCACGGTTGGAGGCGTTGGCAAGCTGTATATCATATGAATGACGCCAGACGGAGGCGAATCCTTCCGCAGTACAACTATTTTGGTTGCGCTCTTTCGGACATGTTGCTGGAGCCGACCATTTTGCACCAAGTCCTCAAGGTGGTCTTTCAAAGCATAGCAACTGCCGGTGTCATGACCGTGATCTTTTTGATATTCACACCGTCTATCCTGTCTTCTTGTATCGGGAGGTCCCACCACTTTGGACAGCCATTTGAAGGACGGAAGGTGTTGAACTTTGGACATGACTGAGCTGATTGGTTCGCCCCACTTTCTGGGCTCCGGGGATAATGAGTCGGAGTCGCTATCAGCGTCTTGTTACCGGGCTCGAGGTTGTCGACCACCTACTTTCAGAGGTCGTTCCGGATCTTTGCGCACGGCTTGTTTGGACTTTGCCACTTCTAAGGCCAAATCCTGACGGAGACGCTCGTTCTCAGCGATCATGTTCTCCAACCTTTGCTCATTTTGCTTTGCCTATTCCATGATCACTTGCATTAGAATCGTCGAAGGTAATACTCGGAGCTTCACGTGGCCTTTTTGCTGGCGTTAGTTGCTTTTAGGGTACTGGGTGTGACTAAATTGCATGAACGGTTGGAGGCGTTGGCAAGCTGTATATCATATGAATGACGCCGGACGGAGGCGAATCCTTCCGCAGTATAACTATTTTGGTTGCGCTCTTTCGGACATGTTGCTGGAGCCGACCATTTTGCACCAAGTCCTCAAGGTGGTCTTTCAAAGCATAGCAACTGCCGGTGTCATGACCGTGATCTTTTTGATATTCACACCGTCTATCCTGTCTTCTTGTATCGGGAGGTCCCACCACTTTGGACAGCCATTTGAAGGACGGAAGGTGTTGAACTTTGGACATGACTGAGCTGATTGGTTCGCCCCACTTTCTGGGCTCCGGGGATAATGAGTCGGAGTCGCTATCAGCGTCTTGTTACCGGGCTCGAGGTTGTCGACCACCTACTTTCAGAGGTCGTTCCGGATCTTTGCGCACGGCTTGTTTGGACTTTGCCACTTCTAAGGCCAAATCCTGACGGAGACGCTCGTTCTCAGCGATCATGTTCTCCAACCTTTGCTCATTTTGCTTTGCCTGTTCCATGATCGCTTGCATTGCCTCATGCTCTAGAGTCAAAGGTGAGGCGAAGTGCAAAGCGCGTCTTGTTGGGATAATCTCCGGTCCATGCATGTTTGTTGGAGTGAAATCGTCTCTCTGCGTGGTTTCATCAGTGACTATTGGAGGGTCCTCCATCACGCCCGCCATGGATATGCTTGAGCATTCCCACAGACGGCGCCAATTGTGGAGAAGTGGTTTGGAAATACTCTTGTGATCTTGGGAGACGCTCGTGATCCGCTGATAGTCACCTGAAAAGAAATAAACACTCCGGTCGGTGGTGCCGGAATTAGCACTCCGACGGAGAAGTCAGTCTCAACACTCAAGATTACTTATATTCTAAATTAAGCACAACAATTCTTACATACCTTTCTTAGTTTATTGTTCCTTTATTTATACTCGTTTCCTAGGCCTCGAGGCTAGGTCCACTTTTCACTCATTATCCTTTTATTTACTCAGCTCCATAGTTCAGTATCTACTCGGCTTATCTGTTTTATTCGGCTTCCTGATCGTGCAGGAAAGAGTCGAGTAATATCTGTCTTCTAGAGTACGCTTTTGATTCTTCCAATTATCCGGCCCCCACAAATAATGTAAAGTTATAAACCATGCCAAATTATCAAAATACTAAGGTTATAAAAAAATAATAAATATATAAACCAATATCAACCCTAAGCTCAAGAAAACAAAAGAAGTTGAAAAGACATGTCCAATAACTATAGTTATTTCTCGTCACCACCGTAGTCCTAACTAATCCTACAAAGGAAGTTCGGTTGCGCTCAAATAAAATGCACCCAAATTACCAAGAGATAAAGCGGGTCAGTATACAAGTATACTAGTATGAGTACAAATATTTGACACCTATGTGTCCACCAGACACAAATAAAAATACATTTAATTCTTGTTACGAGATAAGGTAAGTAGTTCCACCCGCACTGAGATGAAGGGGTAGTTTCCCGAGATATGGTGACATTTAGTTTCTTACCTGTACACAACTAAATATAAATTGAGTATAGAATAAACAAAATAAACATAAAAATTATGGTGGGTCAGCCCTATATAAAAAGTTAGTAAGACCTATCATTCTGCACACACACAAAAAAAAAGTTAGTATAATTTAATTATATGTAAAATGCTAAAGCAGTATAAAAACGCATTATTTCATGCTTAAATCATTCGAATTGGCCAAAAGTCAAAAAACAAAAGTTGTACAGAATCAAATTTTCTAAAGGGTCAAGTGAACGAATTTAGTAGAAACTGAATAGGTTGAGAGAAAACTTAATATAAGAACCTAAACGAAATTCGATCAAAAAATTTGGAACTGAAAACGAAAAGAAACTGCCCTAAGATAATTTTTTTCAAAAAAGTTCAAAGTTCAAAACGCAAAAAGTGTTTTGAATAATGTTTTACTTCAGTTTACACGAAATCAATAAAAATGAGCTCGTTTCTTGGTTTAAAACAGTTTCTAAAATCTGCATTGCTAAAATTAACAAAAACTACTATAACCAAGATCATCCGATTACAAGTTCTAATCGATCTTTTTAGTACAAAGTTAAAATACAAAAGTTGTCAGAATTACGTATACATGCATCTACCCAAATTTCATAATTTATCAAGGCTGTTTACTATTTTTTAAGATGTACAAATCAATACAATTCACACTATACCAATAAACTCATATTTAATTATTTATGCTTTAACTCCACCACTTCGGCCCTTCACTTTCGGCCTACACATATATGCATATATCTAACACCACTTTGAAGCCAAACTTGCATGGGGATTTCGTCCCGAGTGTTACCCACACTCCCCGAATGGTTAGCATATACGTACGCGCGTAAATCAAAGCACCCATCTACTCCTGAGAACAAGGCAACAATATATATATATATATATACACAATCTCTCATCTGCTCATGAGAACAAACATAACAATGCCAAGCCTAAGGCATTCAAATAAATCTCATAATCCTTCATAATCCCCACCTCCTTTTTTTTATACGCTCTTTCTCTCAAACACTCAAATAACACAACAATCCATGGAGTCATGATAGAGTGTAAGGAATTTATCTATGGGTTCCTAATTTATTTTAATTTCATATATCCATGAATGTGATTACAACCATATAATAAATACATATGAAAACCCTAAACTTGACATACACAACTAATCAAAATAATTAAAATAAATCTATCATCTTTATGTAAATACAAAATCAAACCAACATCACATAAATAAAAATAAATAAATAAAAACAACGAATTAAACATAAATCAAGGGAAGTTGGTTTTGTACTCACAATTATTTTTTTGAAAATCAAAGGAATATTTGGAGAATTAATGAAGCCAATAAAACAAAACCCTAACTTTTTCTTTCTTTTTCTCCACCTCACCTCTCTTTCCCATCTCTCTTTTCACACACACACACACTCTCTGTCCCTCTCTCTCTGTTGCTCTCCTTTTTTTTCCCAACACCTCTCTAATGCTTATAACCTAATTTGACAACATATTATATTATTTAAATACAACATAATTGCAACATATATAAATATAAATATAAGATTATATATATAACACCTTTTATATATATAAAAAAATCAATATATATATAAATATTCAAATTAATTATATATAATTAAATATCACAATAAATTAATTAAATACCACATTAAATTTATAAATTGAACATAGCTTTACAAAGTTATTACACACATATGGCTCCAATTGCAGAACAAATTAAGCAGACAGATTAGATAGCTTATGGCATGTGATCTACAAACAAACACATAACATATACACATAGAAACACATGCTTGGAATTCATTTAATTCATTGCGTTTCGTTCTTAGTATGTTTCTAAGTTCTATCTGTATTATTATGTCTTAATTATGGCTTAAAAATGCCTAAGATGCAATGAGGATGCCAAAATACACTTGAAAACACTTAGTCAATTTTCTGAAAACAGGGTCTTTGCTTGAGCGTAATTTCTTTCCCTCGAGCGAAGGTTCAAAAATAAAGGTAGTCGCTCGAGCACAACTTCGGTCGCTCAAGCGGTCTATAGACTTTTCAAAAGTACTATTTGCATGATTTTTCCACTCGACGGTCACTCGAGCGTAAGACTAAGTAAACAGGGTCCTCACTCGAGCGCAACTCTTGTTACTTGAGCAGTCTGCAAAATTTTGTAAAACTTCTGGGAGCATGAATTTTACACTCAAGCCAACTTTTGGTCGCTCGAGTGGGAGTGCAAAACAAAGAATGGTCACTCGAGCGCAGGTTCTGTCACTTGAGCGGTGAGGCAGAATTCTAGAATTTTCATATTGATATTCTAAGTCCAAAACTCGAATTCAAAGCTGCAAAACATGTTCTTTTGGGCCATAAACTTAAGAAATCATTTGTAAACTTGCAAAAAATCATGAATTAAAGATCATTACACAAAATCAAGGCCCAAAAGCAAGTGAATTCTGTAAAAACAAACTTGAATTATATGTATACATATCATGTATGTGTTGGAATAAAACCTTCCAAAACATGTACAAATGAAGTGTTAAAGTGAAAAACTACAATGAGCTCCCATAATTGAACAAAAATAAGTCCTTATATGTAAGAATTTGTTGCAATCAAAACTCAAACTCCATGAGTTATGTATGCATGTATGGTATGGCTTAAATTCCTTCATTTCTAGCTTAATTCTTGAATTACTCAATTTAATTCTATAGAATTCATGTCCTAGATATCATAATGATAGAGTCTAAGGGTTGAATCCTTACCGTAGATGTTCAATTATGCTCTAGATGGTAAATACACTAAGCTTCCAAACCAAATCCTTGAATTTCCAAGCTAATTTCTTCCAAACTCTAGCAATTCCCTTGTTGATCCCAATTCTCTCTCGGTTCCTCTCTCTCTCTCTCTCTCTCACGTTTTTGAGCCCAAGGATGAGGGAATGAGAGTGTAAAATGAAATCAAGAGCTCACTTGTGCCTTATATAGGCTTGATTAGGAAACTTCATTAGCAACTAATTAATTGACATTATTTATTCTAATTATTTGGTTCCGAATTGAATTTAAATTGGACCTACCATAAATTCCCAAAAATTCCAAATGACACATATACCAAGTCAATTTCTTGATCGGATGCCAATAAGGCCTTCAATTCGCAAAACAAAACAGAAACACAAACAGATATTTCTACAATAGACAGATATAAACTCAAATAATGCAACACACATGCAATTAATTCAGAATTTCATCTCAATTACTTATTAGGCATTCTTAATCATAGGTTATAAGCTAATCACAGGTCGGGGTTGTTACAGTATGTCTATTGATTAGGTTAATTAAATTTTTATCTTCTTTATTGCATATATTGTGTTTAATATGTAAAATGGGTCTAAATGTGGAATGTTCGCTTATCAACCCTAAACCCTAAATTATTGTTAGGTTCTTGATTTGTTTATGTATTTTTTTTCCTTTTGTGTATTGTAATGTTCAGGCATAGATATGGCAACATAATTTTTTTTGGCTTGTTTATTGTATAGTTAATAATGGCAACACCTATATGTTTGTTTAATAGTTTGGTACGTTTGTTTAATAGTTTGGCTTGTTGTTACGATTTTTTTTGTTTTTTTTTTATGAATTATTTTTGTCTTTTGTATCTTGTATTATTTAGGGTGAGGTGATGGCAACAAATTTTAGTGTTGAGTTACATCATGGAGATTACTTTACTAAGCCTCCAAATATAGTGTATAAGGGAGGGAAAGTGAATTACTTTCAGTACTTTGATCCGAATAGGGTTGGCTTTTTTGATTTTCAAAAGTTGCACTTAGCCTAGGTTATTCTTCTACTAGCCAACTATATTATAGAATTCGTAGGGAAATACTGAACATTGATCTGAAGGAGATAAAATCAGATAGGGATGTAATTGATATGTTATACCATTATATGGGTCTATAAGTCAACCGAGCAAGGTACATTTCAATTTATTGTAATGCACTATTTCTATACAAACTAAATTCATTTCAATTTCAGATTATATTTTTACTACAGTTGTCAAATGTTTCATCTCAACAAGCTACAACACACTCATCTTCATCCTAAACAGCTGTTACTCATCCAGTTTCATCCCAACAAGCTGCCAATACTCACCCATTGTGCGTACTGGATTCTGCACTAGATGAAAGTGGATCGAGGCCCCGCACTTGGTTGGACTATCCAGGGACTGAGGTTCCTGCCACAAGAAGCACCGTTAGAGCTGCCCGGCCGGGGTTAGCCGGATAACCCCTCCGGTGTGGGAATTAGTGATCGGAGAAGAAGTGTATATAGAGTTGAGTCTATCTCTGAGAGTGATTTTGCTCGGAATAGTTCAGTTATCTTCAATGTGAAGTTCATGTAGTATATATAGGGTTCCTTGCTTGCTTCTCAAGATGGGTTCATGGAGCTTGGATGCTGTCAGGTGTCCTTTTAGCATTGGTCAAGGTGAGGGACCACCTAGTAGTTGTCATTGAATGCATATACTCATTGTAGTCATGCTGATAACAAATCACATTCCTTTGGTTCAACAACTTTCGTGATTCTGGGTGTAGGGGACCAGCTGAGGTGGCAACTTGCACATGCACACGTTCACAACTTCCACGTTTTCCTGTGAGGTTCCCTCTGCTCGGTATCGCAGTACCTCGGCTCAGCCTTATTCAAAGCTTCCGTTGGGATGGGCTGGTCTATTCGGATATCTTAGTGTGGGCTTGGCCCACATCTGTTTGGCCCAAAGGTTCGGTCCTTTAGCTCGACCTAGCCCAGCGTCGCAGTTGGACTAGCATTTCCACTGCGGGTTGGGTCCAAGTGCTTGAGGACTTGGGTAGACTGTTGATCATGGAGTTGGCCTCAATTGCCTTGCACATATATTCATCTAATCCATTTGAACTTGGGCTTTACTAGATTGGGTCGGCCCAAGGCTTGGATCCGACCCATTTCATATTCAGCCCCTTCATTTTCCCTCTAGCTCGCGCTAAGGTTCTCCTTGGGGGGAGCTATTATTCTGCTCTCCAAGCGTTGCGTCGCTTCGGTTCTTCCCCAGTTCAGCCTTGGTGACGGTTCAATCCTGACACATAATTTATGCATGCGTCCTTTTGAGGTGACACGTGACGACGTGGGATAGGTGTGCAGAGATAGTGCGTTGATTCCATACTGAAGGTCGTGCTCCGTGTACCTGCGCGCCGGCTGGTGCAATTAATGCTCTGGCTATCAATACAAAATCCTTTTATCTGCTTTTTCGTTCCTCTAGAGAGTTTCAAAGAGTGAGAGAGAACTCTTTCCGTCCCTCTGAACCAGTCCCGGTGGTGCTCTGCTCAGACTTTTTCGTCGCCGGTCTCACTCTGCTACCACTGTTCTAGTCTCTGTAAGTCCTCTTGTGATTCTTCTTTTCTTGCCTCCTTCTTTCCTAATGGCCCACTCGCTGTCTGTGTTCCACACTCTCTTATCTGAGTCCTACCTCTGTCCCATTAGGTTTGTTAAATGGGGAAGTTCCACTCACTGGTTGATACCCCCGAGGCCATGGCTATGTTCCACCTGGATTATAATATTCCCGACGACGTTACCCTTTCGTTGGCGAAAGTAGACGCCAAGCGTATGGGCACGAGGAATACAGTCGTTTTTCCCATCGCGGCCATAGTCGATGGAGGGATTCAGTTTCCCCTTGATCTGTTGGTGCGCCGGTTTCTGCATCAAGTCCAGTTAACCCCAATGCAAGTATCTGTGAACCTTTTCCGTGTTGTTTGCAGCGTATCCGCCCTCAATAGACGATTGGGTTTGAACCTTGACATATGGGATATCTTTGGTTGTTATACTCTTTCTCATAACAAAGACCACAGCACGTATTACTTGCGTGTTCACTCGTTTGATTGCCATTTGGTTACTGGGTTGCCTGATTCAGATAAACACAACGATGATTTCTTACAAGTTGGTGGAAACTGGGAGTTCCCCGCCGGAACTGAGTTTCAGTCTGAGCGAATGCCCCAGAAAGACGGCTACCCAGGTTCAGGCCTTTCCTTCTAGCACCTTTTGTATTTCTTACTTTATTTTGGATGTCGTTCTAATGGGTCACTTCTTTTTGCAGAGGTCTCTCGTTTCCAACGAAGACCGAACTGGGAAAATGCTGAAGCCATAAAAGCTGCCCTGAGGTATAAAAAAAGATTTGCACCCGAGCTATTGGATTACCAGTCAACTTACCGTTCCACCATCCCAAAGAAGGCGAGGCTCGCTGCTTCCCTTCTGGACTCTGATACCGAGACTGACACATCTCTCACTCCTTTGGTCACGAACCGTCGCAGGAGTCAGGGTGCACTTTCTGAGAGAGCGCTCTCCCCTGCCCCCAGTTTCGCAGGGGGAGGGTCTGTGGTGAAGAGAATGGTGTTGGTGGATTTAGAGGCCGAGGCTTTCGAAGCCTCCGATGCTTTGGAAATCCCTCTGGAAAACACCGAGGCGAAGAGCCTCGTGGAAGTGAAGATGGAGATGGGAGCTTCTGGGACCCCTGTGACTGCTGCCAAACCCTCAGCTTCGATGGCTGCGCGAGCAAAAAAGAGAAGAAGAGAGGCTAGTAAAGTAGTGGTGGGGGAAGCTTCTGAGGATCCTGCTGAGGATGAGACTTTTGAGAAATAGAAGCTGCCAGTGTCGCATAAAGGCAAGCCCATTTCCACTTCTGATTCAGTTGTCGCTTCACAAGATTTTGCCTTTGATTTGACTAAGTTTTTGTTGATGCCGGTTGACATGGCCGACCATAATGGGCCCCGTGATATTCCTATCCTGAAGGTAACCCTTCAGATGATGACTGCGGTAAGTGCTTCCTCGTTTTACTTGTCTTTATTCTTGCGTTGCTGTCTCCTTTTCTCTTAATTCTTCATTGTCCTTTGCAGTGTATCCAGAGAATGCATCTGTCCATTACTCGTGCTGAAGAGCTAGAAAGGGCCGTGCTGGAGGCCACAACGAACGCTGAGAGACTGACGGTAAGCTTGGAGGCAGAGAAGGAAGGACGCCGAACTGCAGAGAGGGAAGCATTTTGTTTGAACAAGATTGTCGTTTCAGTTGAAAAATCGAAGGAGGCTGCTATTGGGACACAGGCTCAACTCAAGGGGAAGGTGGCCGAACTGGAAGCCGTTATTGCCGTGATGGCCGCCGAGCGCTCTGCTTTGGAGGCCAAGCATTGGCAACAAGGCTGGGATGAAGCTAGGGCGGCATATAAGGAGGAGGTGCTAGTGCTGCGAGACAAGCTCTTTCTAAAGGGTTGAACGAGCGCTTTAGTTGCCGCGCCGGTTCCTGAAGGCTCTTCCCTGTTTCAAGATGTTGCAGTTCTTTCAAGATCCTTGGGTTCAAAGGCTGTTTCCACCCCTCCTGCTCTTCCAACTGAAGTTTTCCCAGAAGTTGATTCTACAAACAAGACCCAGAACAGTAATGTTGCCGCCGAAACGGTGGATGTTGAAGGGATTGAAACCCTGGAGACCGAAGCCGTGGGAGATGTGGTTAAGGAGGTTTCTACTTCTTAGGAAGTTGGAGCTGCCTTTACTTTTCCTCCCCCAGACGGCCTGGACGAAATTGTTGATGCTGCTCCTGAGTTTCCCTCTGTTACTGAAAGTTGATGTTGAAAGGATTTGAACTTTTTTGCTTTTCTGTTTTGATGTATTGTGGCTCGGTCTCCATAACGAGCTTTCTTTCTGCACTTGCCAAGACAATTTTTCTTTTCTCTTTTGTTTTCTTTGCTGCTAGTTATGAGGCCATCTATGCCTTTTGTTGGATGATAGAATTTTCTCTTTGAACTTACAATCTGATGCTATTTGGCTTTTATGTCTGAATGTTTTCTATACTGCCTGCCCCCGGCCGAGCACTGTTGGGACCTCGGGGCCGAATAGATGCTCGATCTGGTTCTGTACTGCTTTTAAATAGATGCTCTGTCTGATTTTGTATTGCTTGCCCCCGGCCGAGCATTATTGGGGCCTCGGGGCCGAACTGATGCTCGGTGTGGCTTTATACTGGTTGCCCCTGGCCCAGCACTGTTGGGACCTTGGGACCGAACTGATGCTCGGTGTAGCTAACGGATGTGTGGTATAGCTGTGCATGAGTTTGTAAGTGGATCTTACTTAGGTCCAGGTTGGTTTTAAAAGAAAACAATTGCTTGCCCCCACCTGGAGCTAAGTAAGATTGGTACTGAAGATTGTGCTCTTAGATAGAACTGCTTAAGTCTGTTGCAACTTTGATAGCGCAGATGCATTTGAATGAGGTAAAGGCATGAAGAGGTGTCTTACTCAGGTCCAGGTTGGTTTGAAAAAATAATTGTTTGCCCCTACCTGGAGTTGAGTGAGACTAATGCTGGGAGTTTGCTCCTGACAGAGCCTGGTCACGCTTGTTCCAACTCTGTTTGTTTGAATCAGTACTGAAGTGTTGATGTGTTGGTACTTAAGGAATTCTGTGGATTCAAAGACATTTACTTAAGATATGTTAGTGTGGCTTCCATCAAGCAATTCCATTTGGCTAAAGTCCAATTTAGTTGCCAAACATTATTCCACCAAGCAATTCCACTTAGCATGTTTGAGTGCTAACCAAATTTAAATTCCGTCCAGTCATTCTGAAACTAAGTCCATTTGGGTTAAGACCAAAGTTAACTCTGTTTAATAAACATCAAAGCTAATTCCATTTGGTGAGGACCAAAGCTAATTCCGTTTGATAAGCATCAAAGCTAATTTCGTTTGGTAAGAACCAAAGCTAATTCCGTTTGATAAACATCAAAGCTAATTACAAGAATTCGACAAGTTTGAGAGAAGTGTGGAAGCATTTGCATTGGTCAACAGATAAATGCTTTTACATTCTGATAGAGAAGTTGGGGGATAATTCTATTAATAGTATTTCTTGAGATTTGCTACGTTCTAGGGCCGAGGAATGGCTCTGCCTTTCAGATCCTCTAGGTAGTAAGCTCAATTTCCTACAACAACTGTGACTTTGTACAAACCCTCCTAGTTAGGGCTCCGTGGCCACCAATACCCGTGAGTGAGGGCTCGGTGTGCCAACGATCTTCCGCCGATGTGGCATCCACAAATCCCATCGTGAATTTCGTAGAGAACATTCTCGACCAGATTTGGATGCACACATAGAAAATAAGGGCCAAGATAGGAGCGTCTGTACAGCTTCCCGGATGGTGAGATCCAAAACCAAGCTGACTTATGTCTGACTTTGTTGGCTTCCTTTTTGTCTTCGAGGAGAGTACCAGATTTTAAAAAAACAAGTATTGGATCTATCTAGCTCGTCTCTACGCTGCTGCAGAGGACTGGAGATGCAATGCTTGGCTCTGGCATGAACTTAACCCAAACTTTTCTGGCATCTTTGGTATCCACTGATGAGCTGAGACAAGCCAGAGCATTAGAATGGCTGTTTTTGTCCCGACTAATTCGTTCCACTCGTATGGATTGAAACTTTTTGAGTAAGTCTCTGGCCTTGCCTGCGTACATGGCCATTCTTTCATCCCGTGTTTCGTAGATCCCAGAAAGCTGGTTTACCACTAGCTGTGAATCGCTGAAAACAAGAAGCTGTTCTGCACTGAAGTGTTTGGCACTGCGTAAGCCGGCCAACAACGCTTCGTACTCTGCCTCGTTGTTCGAAGCCTTCCAACTGAGCCTGAGAGCCTATTCCCAGATAAACCCTTCTGGTGAGATAAGCACTACTCCTGCCCTCGAACCTCGGTTATTAGACGACCCGTCAACATAGAGCTGCCAGATGTTTCCAATAAAGAGTTTCCAGGCTTCCGAAGCGCAGGGCTTTCCTTGTTCGGTGATGCGTGGCACCTGTGCCGAACTTGGATTCCCTGGTTCGGTACTCTGGGTAGGAGCAAATTCTGCAACGAAATCTGCTAAGACCTGGGCCTTAATTGTTGTCCTGGGCTACTTCATCCGATCTGAAGATTTGTTGATGAACCGATTTAGTGCGGTCGCCATTCCGGCCAGTTTCTGCAGCTCCTTAGCCTTTGTTGGTACTTCAAGATCTTGTATTGCTTTTATTTGGTTCGAATTTGCCTCAATTCCTCTGTGAGTGACCATATATCCCAAGAACTTCCATGTTCCTACCCTGAAAGCGCATTTCGAGGCATTAACGCAAAGCTGATGGTCTTTTAATATGCCAAAGACTTCTCTCAAGTCTGTAAGATGGTCTGTAGCGAGCTTACTTTTGACTACCATATCATCTATATAAGCTTCCATGGTTTTCTTGAGTTGGTCTTTGAACATCTGAGTGATCATTCGCTGGTAGGTTGCTCCGGCGTTCTTAAGGCTGAACGGCATCACTTTGTAGCAGTAAGTTCCTCTCGGAGTGATAAATGCTGTCTTTTCTTGATCCGGACCGAACAGTGGTATCTGATGATAACCGCTATAAGCGTCCAGAAAGCTCATAGGTTCATGCCCTGCTGTTGAGTCTACTAGTTGATCAATGCGAGGCAGCGGAAAGCTATCTTTAGGGCAGACTTTGTTCAAGCAAGTGAAGTCAACGCAAACTCTCCATTTTTCGTTCTATTTCTTGACTACAACTGTGTTGGATAGCCATTGCGGGTACTGAACTTCTCTGATTGCTCCTAAAGCTAGGAGTTTTTCGACTTCGGCAATTACAGCTTCGGTGTGCTCAACTGAGGATCTCCGACTTTTCTACACAATGGGCCGAGCTGAAGGGTTGATGTTGAACTTGTGGCAAGCAAACTCTGGGTCCAACCCTGGAGTATCATATGCTGACCATGCGAATACCTCCATATTTTCCCTCAGCAGCTCCAGCAGCTGAAGTTTCTCATTAGCGCCTATCGAGGTACCGATAAGGAAGTGCTTTTCTGGGTCATCCTCTTTTACCAGGACTCTCTCCAAATCCTCTACTATCTTCTCCTCTGGGGCTCTCCCTACGTCTTCCAAGACAGGCTATTTGGCCACCTCTACTGTCTGTACCTGATTGCAAAGCTGTTTTGCCTTTAGTGCCGCCATGAACCAATGTTTGGACGCAACCTGATCCCCTGAGATCTGCTCAACTCTGTGTTCCGTTGGGAAACGGATGAGCCGGTGGTAAGTTGAAGGGACCGCCTCCATTTGATGAATCCAAGGACGACCAAGTATAGCGTTGTAAGGGGATGGTGTATTAATGACCAGGAACTCTATTTGGAGGGTTTTCGTTCCCACCACGATTGGCAACACTATTCTGCCAAGTGGCCATTCTGGCTGTGAATTGAAGCCAACCAACGGGGCTGCCGCTGGGGTAAGGTGCTGCTCGGAGAGACCAAGCTTTCTAAACAAGTCATAATACAAGATGTTTGCTACACTACCTTGATCTACCAAGACTCATTTTACATCAAATCGTTTTTCGATTCCCACAGTTATAATTAATGCATCAGTATGTGGGTGTTGTATGCCCTCTAAATCTTTTCTAGTAAATGAAACAGTGTAAACGAGGGATTTAGGTACTGTACGTACCTTTTTCGATGCAGGTTCCACTGACATGACCTGCTGAATTTGCGCAGCCTTAGAAATCTCTTCTTTCAGTGTCTCCTCAAATTCTTGAGTTGTTGTTCCATGGATCACATTTATTATCAACCGGGGTGGATGCTCAACATTTGGTTCTGGTGGTAGGTTCCCTGGTTCGGTCCTTATCCTGATCAATGTAGTCCTGGAGGTGCCCAACCGCTACTAAGTCTTCCAAGTGTTGTTTCAGTGCTCTACAGTTCTGAGTCATGTGCCCCCTATTTTGATGCTAAATGCATCTGAGCTTCTGATCGCGCCGAGCCGGATCTCCCAACATTTTCGGCAGCCAAACAAAGAAGGGCTCTCTCTTGATCTTTTCCAGGATTCAATAGATTGGCTCTTTGAACATAGTCATGACGGCTTCGTGGGATTTGGACTTATCCACTTCATTCACTGTGATCCTTGTGTTCTCCTCGATCTGTTCTCTTCTTGTGTCGAGTTGTTTGTTTTTCTGACGCTACCTCAATGGGGATCTGATCATCTTCGAGGCGAGCGTACTGCTCGATCCTGGCACGCAAGTCTTTTAATGCTGTGGCCGAGCGCTTGGTAAGTGATTGCCTCAACTTACTTTTCGGGCGCAGGCCATGTTTGAAAGACAAAACGGCCATCTGTTCACTACACACATTTTCCTCCAGGTCATTGTATTCTTCCCAGTACCTCCTAGCATAATTGTGCAGCGTTTCTTCCCGTTCCTTTTGAAGGCCGAACAGTGTTTCCGGTTCTTTCGGAATCTTAGTGTTGGAGACGAACCTGGCTAGGAACTTTTCGGAGAGTAGCTTCCAGCCACGAATCAATCCAGCGGGGAGTCAATCGAACCATCGAAGTCCGGTCTCTCCTAAGCTGGATGGGAAGACTTTGCACATCAGTGCCTCATCTCGGCTCCAAAGAGACATTATTTGTCTGTAATGGCTAATATGCGTCAGTGGGTCCGACTTTCCATCGTATGAAGTGAACTTTGGTGGGGTGAATTTCTTTGGAGGCCTCATGGCTTCAATTTTCGGGGAGAATAGTGAGGAGATGAGCCTATCCAACGCTCGGTGTTCTCTCTGGTGAATAGTATGGTCCAAGTGATCCCAATGTTGTTCGTTCTGCTTGTTGCCGATCAACCAAGTACGAAGGTCTTGTGGAGTGTACTCAGTTTGCTGACAGATTGTCTTCTGCCTCTTAGTCCTCTTCCGGCATGACCCACGGGTGTGGCTGCTTGTTGCTTCACTCTGTACCGGGATAGGCTGGCTTCATTGCCCAGACTCATTTCTGGGGAATTTTTTCACTGGTGGCTCTCTGGATGAGCTCCTTCGTAGCAGACGAGAGGGTTCTGCTTTCGTCCTTTTTTCCGTCGGATCACCTAACACCCTTTTAAGTTGGGCTTTCAGCTCCTGTATCTCCATTCCTATGGAGTCTATGATTCGATCTCTATAATCCTTTTCTAGAAGAAAGTGATAAAAAGAACCTCCAGCGAAGGGTAATCGATGCTTAACGGATTCAGGAGTCCGGTTGTTGTTTCCAGTTTGTTCTTCCAAAACTGTTAGGAGTGCCAAACCCTTGTCCTTCGTCTTCTCCGTCTGTGGAGTATGTGTTGAAGGCGGAACGTCCTAAATCCCCATCGCCGGAACTGAGTGCAGAGCTTAGAGATGAAGTGATCCACGCTCACCGCACCAATTGTACGTACCGGATTCCGCACTAGATGAAAGTGGATTAGGGCCCCGCACTTGGTTGGACTATCCAGAGACTGAGGTTCCTACCACAAGAAGCACCGTTAGAGCTGCCCGACCGGGGTTGGCCGGATAACCCCTCCGGTGTGGGAATTAGTGATCGGAGAAGAAGTGTATATAGAGTTGAGTCTATCTCTTAGTGTGATTTTGCTCGGAATAGTTCAGTTACCTTCAATGTGAAGTTCATGTAGTATATATAGGGTTCCTTGCTTGCTTCTCAAGATGGGTTCATGGAGCTTGGATGCTGCCAGGTGTCTTTTTAGCATTGGTCAAGGTGGGGGACCACCTGGTAGTTGTCATTGAATGCATATACTCATTGTAGTCGTGCTGATAACAAACCACATTCCTTTGGTTCAACAACTTCTGTGATTCTGGGTGTAAGGGACCAACTGAGGTGGCAACTTGCACATGCACACGTTCACAACTTCCACGTTTTCCTGTGAGGTTCCCTCTGCTCGATATCTCAGTACCTCGGCTCGGCCTTATTCAAAACTTCCGTTGGGACGGGCTGGTCTATTCAGATAGTCTGGGCTCGGCCCACATCTGTTCGGCCCAAAGGTTCGGTCCTTCAGCTCGACCTAGCCCAGCGTCGCAGTTGGACTAGACTTTCCACTGTGGGTTGGGTCCAAGTGCTTGAGGACTTGGGTAAACTGTTAATCATGGAGTTGGGCTCAATTGGCTTGCCCATATATTCATCTAATCCATTTGAACTTGGGCTTTATTAGATTGGGCCGGCCAAGGCTTAGATCCGACCCATTTCATAATCAGCCCCTTCACTCATCTTCATCCCAACCAGCTGCCACTACTCAAACACAACCAATAATGCCTTATGGAGCAAGTGCATGTGGAAGTACATCAGCTAGAAGGCTTGCTAGTTCTGCATCCCAACCAAATATGCCTTCAATCCCTCAAGTATAGGCCTTGTTTATTTATTTGTAATATTACATAACACAATCTTTGTAATATTGTTGACATTTCCTTGCAAGTATCCAACCTGTTTACACCATCTAGTAGACAAGTGCCCCAATCTGGAATGTTATTTGGGGTTGCTAAAACAATCTTTTTGGATAGCTAACAAAATATTGTTAGTTCTAATGGTTAATTAAAATGTTGATTTTGCTGATTTTTGTAAGGCTTATGACTTGGAGTTGGTAGCACAATATTTTTGGATAGTTTCAACATTAATTTGAATAAGTGAAAATGTTGTTTATCAAATGTTTTGTAATTGAAATGTTAATAAATTATTAGTGAAATGTTGATGCTTAATGAACATTAAGTAGGTTTTGTAATTGAAATGTTGAAATGTCAGTGAACATTAAGCAGGTTTTGTGATTAAAATGTTGATATGTTGATGCTCAATGAACATGCTTAATGTTGATAAGATGTTGGTGAACATTAATGAGCATGTTTCAAGTGTTGGTATTGAATAGGTTGTGTAATACTTGAAAAATATATTTCATTTATATCTCAAAGTAGTCTTTAATATTATATATCTTCGTTCCTCATATCAGGTTACATAAAACTTTTTTTTTCCTTTCATTTTAGAGTACATGCAATATAGCATACAAACAGTATCCAGCTTCCTAACAACATGCTTCGATACAACTTTCCTTTGTTTGAGCTTTTTCAACTTCTAACTCCATATGATTTACTCGTTACACGAGTCTTGGTAGTAGATCACGCAAGTAGCGGCACAATGGTGGGTCAATTCCCTCAAAATATTCACAAGTGACACGAATCTAAAAATTTTACGAAATGAGTTTAGATTTTTAATTAAATATTATATAACATAACAAATAAATACATTAATTACTTAATTACCGAATAATGAACGTGATTACCCCATTAGTTTGCGTATCTTATAAATCTTCTCACCATATTTGTATTTGTCCAAGCTATTTTCACCGGTGATCTTTAACCATAGTAGCATGTACGAGCTAAGCTTTGTCCACTATAGTGGGAGTCTTGGGAGGATGGCATCTTCAAAAATAGAAGTGATCTCAGAATTCTTTGGTTAGGAATAGTGAGTTTAATGGCTTAGATGGTTATATAAGCAAGTGGAAGGGAAAATTGGTCACTCAAAACTCCAAATTTGACGTCAAAACCCTCAATTTCAGTGTAGATACGCTTCTCTGGAACGTCTACCCCACGCGCTATTAAGTCTACCGAATCCCGTCACTTTTGTACATCACTCAAAATCATCAAGAGTTTATAAGTACATTTATAAACCTCGGAGAAGTAATCGAAACCATAAGATAAAGTGTAATTATCCCTTATTATTAACAAAGTGTAACGTGTGAAGGTAATTATTCAGTAATCTCAGAGTATAAACACGTGGTATTTTATAGCATTATGATTGGTAAAGAAGGTGGGTAGGTGAGATATTGTGTTGGGTGATTGAGAAATTAAAAAAAAAAACACCTTGCCCTCTAAAGTTTCACCCATTTCTCACTTTGGCCCTTTAAATTTGATTTTTTCCACTTTAACCCTTTATGTTTACAATCCTTCTCACTTTGATCCTTCATATTTGCAATTCTTCTCACTTTGGCCCTTTAGGTTTTATTTTTCCCACTTTGTTCCTTTATGTTTGTAATCCTTTCCACTTTGACCCTTCATATTTGTTATCATTCCTACTATACTCCTAAACTAACTTCCATAAAAAATAAAAAAGAAAAAGAGTAACAAAATTTGTCACATCACTAACACATTAGTTTCATATGTGATGTAAAAAATTCACTAAATATGCAAAAAATAAAAATAAAAAACAAAAAAATTGGAATTTTTTTTTAGTCTTTAGTAAACTCTTTTTTTTTTTTCAAATTTATGCATAAACATTATTACATTATAGATGCATCTAGATTAGATGCAGCTAAAAAAAAAGAAGAAAAAAAGTTCATTAAAGACAGAAAAAAAAATAGTAAATTTTTCATTTCAGAATTGACAATACATGTGTTTGAGTCAGTATATTTTTATTTTTTTCATCTTTAGTAAATTTTCTTTTTTTGGTTAAATTTGTTTTTATTTTCTTAATTGCGTCTAATCTAGATGCATCTATAATGTAATAATATTTATGAATAAATTTGAAAAACAAAAATCACTAAAGACTAAAAAAAAATTCAATTTTTTTGTTTTCTATTTTTTATTTTTTGCATATTTAGTGAATTTTTTACATCACACATGGAGCTGATGTATTAGTGGTGTGACAGATTTTGTTAATTTTTTAGATGAAAGTTAGTCTAGGAATAAAATGAGAATGATTGTAAATATGAAGGGTTAAAGTGAGATAAATTACAAATATGAAGGGTCAAAGTGAGAAAAATTAAACTTAAAAGGTCAAAGTGGGAAGAATTACAAATTTGAAGAGCCAAAGTAAGAAAAATTAAATTTAAAGGGCCAAAGTGAAAATGGATGAAACTTAGGGAGGCAAAGTGTAATTTATCCTTAAAAAATATGAGGGGCCTATTAAATAATAATTAATTAAGGAGTACAGACACTTAAGCCTCATTTGGGAACAGACTTTTTTATAACTTTTTAATTTTTTGGCTAAAATATGATGTAAAAAAATTAGTATATTTGGAATGACTTTTTAATTTTTTACGAAAAATGTATAAAAAATAAAGAGAAAAGTGAATCTTTAATTTTTTTTATATAAATTGTTAATTTATTAATTTTTTTATTTTTTTATTTTTTTGACTAAAATCAATACTTAACGAGGTCTTTATATTCCAAAAGAAAAATATTTGAGACCCTATTTTTTAGGAATCCCTATAAGTTTCTTTAGATCTCACCAATTGATGCATGTGAGAGACCATGTATGTATGGGGTCCATATCATTAATAATTAAAATCAAAAAAAGTTATGAGTCCAAAAAAAGAAAAAAAAAAAATTCTCAATCACTATTATATCCCATAAACTTTGAATAATTTTTAAAAAAGTGAAATTAAAGGTTGGTTTGACAAGTTTAAAAAAAATCAAAAAGTTAAAAAGTCACTATCTTATTTAAATCACATCATCTTTTTAATATATCACTTCAAACTCAATCCAAATTTAACTTAAATTTTATAAAAAATCAAAATATATATTTATTTAGATCATTCCAAATAATTCTTAAAAACAAATTTCGGTTTCGTCCTAACAGTTATCGACAGCTTCACGTTCGCACGGCACTGCCCGAGACGCCGCTTTGGCCCATTGTTGTCCCTCCTCGCATCACATCACAGGAGACTCTCTCTCCTTTCCTCCCTAAGCCTAAGCCTACTATGCTTCTCTGCTCTGGTCCCACATCACCAAGTTCCCACCAAGTTCAACCTACTTTTATAATAATTCTAAAGACTCTTAGGGGTTGTTTGGACTAGTTTGGAATAGTGACAGGCCCTAATTAGGGTTGTAGCCTGCATTATTCTATAAACACGTGGCAGGTGGTGATTAAAAAAGAATGAATAAAAAAAAAAAAGTAACTAATCAAATGAAGAGGGGTCAAGGAAGTGGGAAAAAAAAAGGAGTCCAAATCATTATTCAATAAAAAATCGCAAAATTTATAACTAGAGTATATTATACGTCCGCTTTTACCCGCTTTTTTTAAGTATGTATTATAAAAATTCTCATATATATATATATATATACACACATAATGGTTGCCCTACAAAGATAATTTAGAATAATGACAGGCCCTAATTGAATACTCAGATATGCATTCTTCCACTTAAATGACCACTTTATTCATTCTCATATGCTTCATTGCTTTACCCACCTTCGGCAATTTAAAATAATGTGGCATATGTGCATATTAGTAGGGACACCCTATGGACTCATGCGAATTATATGCCAAAGCCTACCATATTAAGAAGCAATTATTCTCTACGTGCACATGCGATAAACTTATCTCCGTCGTTAATTTATGTAAATTTCACATGAATCTCACCGAATTAATGATTAAGATGAGAGTTCAGAACATTAAAATTGGTGGTATGGAATAATTTGTTGCTTCTCTTGATATTTTTTTTTTTTTTTTTTTGATATTTTAAGGTTGACGATCAAAAAAATCTTCAAGCATCTAATTCGACCGGATCAACTTGGACATATAACGTGCAAAATGGCTGAGATGTCAATTCCGTTTGCTTTTGCTTTCTTATTTCATCTGATCACTATATTATATATACATATATATATGAATTATTAATTATAACACAAATTATAATTGCATATAAACTCATAAAGTAAGAAACAATGATTCATCTCACTAAAAACGGGGCGGCTTAGGTGGTTCATATGGTATATCACCA
The DNA here is from genome assembly GCF_004153795.1 of Camellia sinensis. NCBI lineage: Eukaryota > Viridiplantae > Streptophyta > Magnoliopsida > Ericales > Theaceae > Camellia > Camellia sinensis. Next base: position 693,310 of record NW_021027688.1, read on the forward strand.
TGCTCACCATGATATATGGATAATACCCCCCTCTTCAAACTCAAATACGGTGGAAGATAGAAACCGATTTGAGGTTGAAGCAGAGGGAAAGACAGAGTGGAGCAAAAGCACATTATATATATATATATATATATGATAGAGACCTTTACAAAATATAATCTCTATAACTCTCAAATTAATTTAAGCTATTCATGTCACTGTCAGAGATAAAAGAAAAAGAAAAATTTAACACATCAATAATCAATACATCAGTAGAATTCGCGAAGATTCAAACATTTTTCATCATATATTATATGTATCACTGTTTTGGAGTAGTTTCCTGTAGGGGCAAGGTGCATTATTCTCCATATCACGACATGACGGTTAGCTAGCATGCATGACTAAACATCAAAATAAATAATTATTACAAGAAAGTAAATAAGTGATAAATTTATAAAATGAGTGTCGGTGGTTAAAGGGGAATGCCGGAATATATTTGTAGAGGGAGTAACAATCCCAAGGATGAGTTGGGCCGAAATGAAACGAATCAGAAGAGATATTAATTTGACTGTCAAAGTCATCTTCCAACCAAATATCTTTAATGACTTTCTTTGTCTTGTAGGATTACTTACAACTTGAAGGTCATCTTAGGGAGAGGGAAATGTGGATATGTAATTACACCTTTCTCAACAACTAATATAGAATTTTTGCCTATAGTTTTATCTAAAAAATTAATATATCGGTTTATATTCATTACATATACATTACAATAAAAAGTACTTTTGGTGACTAAAATTACATTTTTCGTCGCTGAAAGTAGTAGAATTGGCGACTGAAATGGAATTAGTCGCCAAAATTAATCACTTTTTCCGACTAAAAGAGTTTAGTTGCCAAATATAAGGGTTTTAGCGACCAAAAGGCAGTTTAGTCGCAGAATGTAGAGGTTTTAGCGACTAAAGGTTGTTTAGTAGCCAAAAGTCACGATTTTTGGCGACTAAAATGATTTAGTAGCCAAAAGTGATAGTTTTGGTGACTGAAAAACAGTTACGTCGCCGATTATGGGTGTTTTGCCGACTAAAAACTGTTTGGTCGCTGAAAATGAAGCTTTTTGGCTACCAAAAAAAAATTAGTAGCTAAAAACAGTCAATTGCCAACTAAAATTCAGTTTAGTAGCCAAAGGGGGACATTTTTGGCGACTAAAAACAGGTTTAGTCGCCAAAACTGCTTATTTTTAGGCGAAACTTAATTTTTTAGCGACTAAATAATAGTTAGTAGCCGAAAATGATAGAATTGGCGACTAAAAATTTAATTTAGTCGCCAAAAGTGGCCTAAATTTTTTTTAGTAAATAATTTATTTTTTACATAAATTATATTGAATTAAAATAATTATATTTATATATATTGTTTTGTATTAATACCGGTCAATATACTATATAAATAATATATATTGCATATATATTCATGTGACGTTGTAGTGGCATACTGGAGGGAGTGTGTTGCAAAAAGGTTTGGAATGTGGGACGGCTGGCGCGGTTCGAAACTCAGAAAAAGCAAAAAAAGTGAATTTTTTTTTTCGACGAAAACACCTTTGGCGACTAAAATTATTAGTCGCCAAAAGTCTTTATTTTGGCAACTTAGCCGTTTAGTCGGCGATTCAGTGAGTATTGGCGACTAAATTATTAGTCAGTAAATGTATGATTTTCAAAGTGTAAAACACTATTGGCGACTAACACTTTGGTCGCTAAAGACCTGTATTTTGGCGACTAAAAAATTATTAGTCGCCAATACTTACGCCGACCACATATACACGACAAATGTGGTGACTAAAAAATTTTGTTGGGGAAAGTAAAATTTCGACTTTCGGCAACTAAAAACCGACTTTTTGCGACTAAAAATTTAGTCGCCAAAAGTGCTTTTTCTTGTTGTGATATGAACCTCACAATATACTAATTAAATATCAATTATTTTAAAAAATTTATGTTAATATTACCATTAATAAGAGGGGCAAAAAACTTGAGATATAGATTTTAATTTATTTTTTTTGGTGTTAAATCTAAAATTGTGATTTTGAATGACTGTAAATGGGTTACAAGAAATTAAGGGGTGGTTTGAAATGATCTAAATAAGTGTACTTTTTGACTTTTTGTTAAATATAGATTGGGTATGGGTTGGGTTTGAAGTGATGTGGTAGAGAGGTGATATGACTTAAATAAGATGACAGCCTTGTTTGGCATGACCTATTTTAGTCAATTTTTTTAATCTTTTTTGGGTCGCATCAATCAAAATCTCATCTACTTTTCTACACATCTTTTTTATAAAAAAAGTCAAAAAATGCACTTAATTAGAACATCTCAAACCACTTCTAAACTTTTTGACTTTTTTAGAATACCCCAAGCAAGACCTTAGTTAGACCAATTGATACATAAGTATTACAAGTAGAATTTTTGAAAAAAAATTCCCCTTAAATTTATTACTTTTTGTGCTTTACAGCATGATTACTTTATTTGCTTTAAAAGTTTTTGTATTATAACATGTTGATTTATCAGATTTTGATTTTTTGATTTTATTTATTATATTTATTCAGGCGGCCCATATTTGAAATGGAAAAGCGTTTTGATTTGAGGGCCCATAAACAGAGGGACGCCCATTAAGCTACCATCTTTAGAGCTCATTTGGGTTTGGTCTTTCAGCCCACAAAAAAAGACTAATCCTAGGACTCCTCCACCAAGCTCACTTTTATGATTCACAAACGCCTTTTTTTTAAAAATAAAAAAAAATAAAGAGTTATGTTAGGGATCCCAAACAAATTACCAAATAAATTACCAAACCTCTCACATGGGTATGGGACCCACACACATGTGATTTGTGTGGGTCCCACACCCATGTGAGAGGTTTGGTAATTTATTTGGTAATTTGTTTGGGATCCCTAACATAACTCTTTATTTTTTTTTATTTTTAAAAAAAAGGCGTTTGTGAATCATAAAAGTGAGCTTGGTGGAGGAGTCCTAGGATTAGTCTTTTTTTGTGGGCTGAAAGACCAAACCCAAATGAGCTCTAAAGATGGTAGCTTAATGGGCGTCCCTCTGTTTATGGGCCCTCAAATCAAAACGCTTTTCCATTTCAAATATGGGCCGCCTGAATAAATATAATAAATAAAATCAAAAAATCAAAATCTGATAAATCAACATGTTATAATACAAAAACTTTTAAAGCAAATAAAGTAATCATGCTGTAAAGCACAAAAAGTAATAAATTTAAGGGGAATTTTTTTTCAAAAATTCTACTTGTAATACTTATGTATCAATTGGTCTAACTAAGGTCTTGCTTGGGGTATTCTAAAAAAGTCAAAAAGTTTAGAAGTGGTTTGAGATGTTCTAATTAAGTGCATTTTTTGACTTTTTTTATAAAAAAGATGTGTAGAAAAGTAGATGAGATTTTGATTGATGCGACCCAAAAAAGATTAAAAAAATTGACTAAAATAGGTCATGCCAAACAAGGCTGTCATCTTATTTAAGTCATATCACCTCTCTACCACATCACTTCAAACCCAACCCATACCCAATCTATATTTAACAAAAAGTTAAAAAGTACACTTATTTAGATCATTTCAAACCACCCCTTAATTTCTTGTAACCCATTTACAGTCATTCAAAATCACAATTTTAGATTTAACACCAAAAAAAAAAAAATTTAAAATCTATATCTCAAGTTTGAATACTTACTCTATTTGTATTAGAATCTATTTATGTGGAAAAAATTTATGGAAGCTAATATATAGAGAGAGCCGCTATTTTCATTCCACTTTATTTTAAATATACATTTTTCTTTGGCCTTATTATACATAGATGTGAAAGTTAAAAATGAAAATATTTATACTTTCAATAAATATAATAATGTGTATTTTTAAAACAAAAATTATAAATGTAAATATTCACATTCAAAATTGTGACATAAAGTACCACATTTTATACTTTCAATCAACAAATTTACCAAACAATCATACTGTTACTTTTTTTTAACTGAAATTATACAAATTATCAAATAATAAATGTGAACATTCATATTATGAAACTTTTGTTAAATATGTTATTCTTCTTAAAATATAACAATGAGATATTTGTGCACTGTCATCTTATTAAGCTTTTATCAATTGTGCTATTTCTTAAAATGTGACAATAGGATATCATTCTAATGTGTGTATTATTGTTTTATTGAACTTTTGTCAAATGTGTCTTTTTTTTTTAAAAAAAAAATGTGACAATGAGATATTGTTTTAATATGTGCACTATTATTTTACTATATTTCTAAATATGTCATTCTTCTTAAAATGTGACAATTTGTGTAGTATTGTCTTATTAAACTTTTATCAAATGTATCATTCTTCTTAAAATGAGACAATGGAATATTTGTGCATTATTATCTTATTAAATTTTTATCAAATATATCATTCTTAAAATGTGACAATAAGATATCATTTTGATATGTGCACTACGTTTTCAAATGTGAGTTTGCTTCATTGAATGAAATAAGAGTTATAGGTTTATAAGAATATTTATAAGATTAAATGGTCAAAATATAAAATTTATTAAGGGCTTGTTTGGGAAGATGGGTTGGGGCTAAAATAATCATATAAGACAAAATAGACTATTTTAGCTTAATAAAACAAAACATTACATCCAACCCATAATCATAACATACTTTTTCTCACAAAAAAATCAAAAAAGTCAAAAAGTCCTTCTCAAACGAGACTTTTTAGCCTCAAGCTAAAAAAGTCAAAAACCCAAAAAGTCAAAAAGTCAACCCACTTTCCAAACGAACCCTAATAAGCAATCGTTGGGGAAGTTGGGTTGGGTTGAGATTAAAATAGCCATAAAAAAATAAAATAAGTTTTTAGGCTTAGGTTTAAAAATATCACATCTAAACTATAATTATTTTATTTTTTCTCTTATAGAAATTAAAAAAATCAAAAAGTCTATCCAAAATAAGATTTTTTAACTCTAGACTAAAATAATTAAAAAAATTAAAACGTCAAAAAATCAATCCACATTCTGAATAAACTCTAAATGTCTCTTGGGTCCATTTGGGACGAGCTATTCCATGTTTTTTTTGGCTATTTTAGCCACAAAAGACAAAATAGACTATTTTAGTCACAAAAAATAAAATATCACATTCAACCAATAATCATTACACTATTCTCTCACAAAAAAAGTCAAAAAGTCAAAAAGTCAAAAAGTCAAAAAGTCAAAAAGTCCTTCCCAAACCAAACTTTTCAGCCCAAGCTAAAATAGTCAAAAAAACTAAAAAAATTAAAAAACCAACCCACTTCCCAAACGGAGGCTGATAATAGAGGTGGGCGCGGGTCGGTTGCGGCCACAGAGCCTCTAATCCGCCATCCGTCCTCCAGATTGGCGGATTGGAGAAAATCAATCCGCATCCGTCCGCCAATCCGCCGATGTGGATTGAGCGGATTGGCGGTTTGGTGGATGGATGCGAATCGGTTTGACGGTTTAAAATTTTATAAATTTTCAACATAATTAAACTTGTGCACTTCTTCAAAAAAAAGAAGAAGAAAGTATTATGGTCAATGACTTAAAAAAATATTACAATTACTGTATGCCTCATCCACATACTACAATCACAACATGTCTTATTCACATAAGGTATTACAATCTGTGATTCTTAAAATATAAAAACAATTCAAACTACCAAAACCATGAACAGAGCAGTAGTAGAGATTGTCTCTGTATTGTTACATCTATATCTGTTTTTGAAAATAAAAACTAACCAGCATATATCATATTTTCTATTTATTATTTTTAGAGATAGATTTATAAACCAAAAAATATAGATAAATAATATGTTTATTTTTTTCAATTCAAAAAAGATAATTAAGTTGAAATTTTTTTCTCAACAGAATATTTAAACTCTTTTTTAATTGAAAACACAAACAGAATATTTAAACAAACTGAAAACACAAAATTTTATAAATTACTAGGAGTGCTCGCGGTTTGACAGTTCGGTTGCGGCCAAAGGAATCTCAAATCCGCCATCCGTCCGCTAGATTGGCGGATTGGAGAAAATCAATCCGCAACCGTACGTTCATCATCACGCATCCATCCAAAATGTAGCGGATCGGTTCGGTTCGGTTTGGTCGGTTTTAACAGATCGGTATATCAACAAACTGAAAACACAAAATTTTATAAATTACTAGGAGTGCTCGCGGTTTGACAGTTCGGTTGCGGCCAAAGGAATCTCAAATCCGCCATCCGTCCGCTAGATTGGCGGATTGGAGAAAATCAATCCGCAACCGTCCGCTCATCATCACGCATCCATCCAAAATGCAACGGATCGGTTCGGTTCGGTTTGATCGGTTTTAACAGATCGGTATATCCGCTGCTCACGCCTAGCTGATAAGGATGAATTTCAATTATTATTAAGATATATGATATTACAAAAAAAAAAAATCATGAATGATAAATGTGACACATCAATAGGTAGACAGTGGAACAGCATAGCACATGCAAGATAGACTCCCACAGCGTAAGAAAACCCAACTGCCAAGTTGGCCATGAGGTTATGAGTCATTTGGACCAAAGAATCAGCCAACATTTTTATTTTTATTTTTATTTTTAAAAATGAAGAAATAAAACTTTAAATTTGACAGCCATATTTATGTTGTTCAGATGGTCCCCACAATCATGTGCATTACTTAAACCACTCCACTCTGTCTCATCACTTCACTCTGTCTTTCTCTCATCTCCTCACCTTCTATCTTCAGCATCCTATGCTCCTCCAAAACCCCATTTCTGCTACACCCCCTCTGAACAACCCATCTCTCTCTCTCTCTCTCTCTCTCTCTCTCTCTCTCTAAAACTCGTCCTTTTTTTCCTCTCTCTCTCTCTCTCTCTCTCTCTCTCTCTGTGGCTAGCTTCCCAAGATGAAAACCCAAAATGGGTTCAGGCTTTTACTTATTTTCCTTGTTGGGTTGTCTTCATTCTTCGCATGTGGAGTATCTCAGACCAACCCATCTGATGTTGCAGCCATGGTGGCTCTCATGAAGACCTTAAACCCACCAAAAGAACTTGGGTGGTCCGACCCAGATCCCTGCAAGTGGACCCACGTAGCCTGCTCAGACAGCAACCGGGTCACTCGGATCCAAATCGGGCACCAAAACCTCCAAGGTACACTCCCTCCAAACCTCTCAAACCTCATTGCACTACAGCGCTTAGAGCTTCAATGGAACAACATTTCAGGTCCAATACCAAGCTTAAATGGGTTAACCTCATTACAAGTTTTAATGCTTAGTAATAACCAGTTTAGTTCAATCCCTAAAGACTTTTTCACTGGTATGAACTCACTTCAATCTGTTGAGATTGATAACAACCCTTTCATGGCTTGGGAAATCCCTAAAACCCTCCTAAATGCTTCAAGTCTTCAGAATTTCTCGGCTAATTCCGCTAATATTACCGGCAAAATACCGGATTTTCTCGGCCCTGATGGGTTTCCCGGGTTGATTAATTTGCATTTAGCTTTCAATTACTTGGAAGGTGAATTGCCAAAGAGCTTTTCAGGGTCTCTAATGGAGTCTTTGTGGGTTAATGGGCAGATGAGTAATGGTAAACTTAGTGGAGGGATTGATGTTATACAGAACATGACAATGTTGAGGGAGGTTTGGTTGCATTCCAATGCGTTTTCGGGTCCATTGCCCAATTTTTCGGTGTTCAAGAGCTTGGAGAGCTTGAGTGTTAGAGATAATTCGTTTACCGGCCCTGTTCCGGTGTCTTTGATGAATCTTGGGTCACTGAAGATTGTCAACTTGACTAACAACTTGCTTCAAGGACCAATGCCCATGTTCAATGATTCAGTTGCAGTGGATATGGTTAACAATACAAACAGCTTTTGTTTGCCAAAACCTGGTGATTGTGATCCTAGAGTGAATACTCTGCTTTCCATTGTGAAATCCATGCATTACCCAATGAAATTTGCCGAGAATTGGAAGGGAAATGATCCATGTGTTGATTGGTTCGGCATTACTTGCAACAGTGGAAACATTACCATTGTTAATTTTCAAAAGATGGGTCTTACGGGTACGATTTCTCCTGAATTTGATTCGCTTAAATCGCTGCAAAGATTGGTTCTTGCTGATAACAATCTTACGGGTTCGATTCCTGAGGAGCTTACAACTTTGCCTGCACTTACTGAACTTGATGTGGCGAATAACATGCTTTTTGGGAAAGTACCAGCCTTTAGGAGCAATGTGATGATAAATACAAATGGTAATCTGAATATTGGGAAGGATAAGAGTGATTCTTCATCTTCAAGTCCATCTTCTGGGGGTTCATCCAATTCATCGACAAATTCTGGTTCTGAAAATAATGACAGTGTCAAAAGTGGTAAGAAATCTAGGAATTGGATTGGAGTTCTCTTGTTTTCCATGATGGGTGGTCTCTTTGTGATTTTCTTGATTGGTGTGGCTGCTTTCTGTCTGTACAAAAGTAAACGAAAAAGGTTTAGCAGAGTACAGAGCCCAAATGCAATGGTAATTCATCCTCGCCATTCAGGATCTGATAATGATAGTGTGAAGATTACAGTTGCGGGATCGAGTGTTAGTGTTGGTGCCAGTAGTGAAAGCCATACTGTTCCTAGCAGCGAGACCGGTGACATCCAAATGGTTGAAACGGGAAACATGGTAATTTCCATTCAAGTCCTAAAAAATGTGACAAACAATTTCAGTGAAGAGAATATATTGGGACAAGGAGGTTTTGGGACGGTCTACAAAGGGGAATTGCATGATGGAACAAAAATCGCTGTGAAAAGAATGGAGTCCGGGGTAATTACAGCAAAGGGTTTAGCAGAGTTTAAGTCTGAGATTGCTGTTTTGACTAAGGTTCGACATCGACATCTTGTTGCCCTTCTTGGGTACTGTTTGGATGGGAATGAGAGGCTTCTTGTATATGAATACATGCCTCAAGGGACATTAAGTAGGCATCTATTCAACTGGGTAGATGAAGGATTGAAACCATTGGAATGGACGAGAAGGTTGACGATTGCGTTGGATGTGGCAAGGGGTGTGGAATATCTTCATAGTTTGGCTCATCAAAGCTTTATACACAGAGATCTAAAGCCCTCAAACATTCTTCTTGGGGATGATATGCGGGCCAAGGTTGCAGACTTTGGTCTTGTGCGTCTTGCTCCTGAAGGAAAAGGCTCTATTGAAACTAGGATTGCTGGGACTTTTGGGTATCTAGCACCAGAATATGCAGGTACTTGTTTAGCTTTCTATCCTGGCTAATTTAAATTTATGTTTCCTTCTAGTGTTCTCTGTTATACTTCAGACCTAATCTTTCACAAGAAACTAAATGATCAACATGTAGGGGTGAATTATTAACTGAGAGGACTAAACCAGCTGAGCAAATTGGTTTTTGGTCAGTTCCCCTTCTGAATCCTGTTGGATTGGTTTTTTTTGGGCAATATTTTAATTCAATCGATTAAGTTTTTGAAATCCCTAATCTGAAAAGCCCCAATTACAATGCCCTAATTTTTTAAAAGACCCCAACTTCTCAAACCTAATTTCTTAAGCCATAATTTACGCAAAGCCCTAATTTGTAAATGCCCAGATTCTTAAAATCGTAAAATTTGAAACCCTAAATTTTTGTTATCTTAATTTGAAGACTCCAAATTTGAAGCAGTAAACCAAATCGAAACAATTGAACTTCACTCAGCCGATTGAAACCGAAATGGCGTCGTTCATAGGTTGGGTTTGGTCAGTTCGGTCCATCAATCTAGTACGCCGACTTGGTCAGTTCAGTCCAAAAGCATACAAAACCCCGACCAAAACCGAACCAATTTCACCGCTATGGAGATGGGTATTTGATATTAATTATATAACAATAAAATAAAAAACACAAACAAACCAGGCTAGCAAAGAGCGGCTGCATAAATTAGGCGACCTAATAGATTTCCCATTTTGATTTCTTGTAGCAAGATTGAAGTTTGCCCTCGAGATCCATTATCTTGAAGAATAATATTAGGGATCATGAAATGTTTCATGAAGATTTTTCATCCTTTGATTAGTGTGTGGTGTTTTCTCATGTGTGTAATCTAACGGTGGAGAATCTTTCATGATCATTTTTCTGATATTTTTTTCATGATACCTAGCATTAGCAGAATATTTTTCTTCTCATCCTTTACTAGCACAGTTGAACAATTATCATCTTTTTTTGTCTCCGTCTCAAATGTCCTCCGAGAGCTTGCTAAAATATTATTGTGGAGGTGAGATTATGCAAATGGGATAGTTTTAAGATAACTGTTATCACTCATGTTAAAATTTTGCACTTCCCCACCAAAATGGGTCCTGGCATTAACATGATAACATCAATCAGAAATTGTTAGCTGCTTTAATGATGTACTCGATTGGTGGTAGTTGCATCATCTTTACAATTACGAGCTTTTTCCCCATTTCTTTAATGTAGAGTTACAAAGATTAGCCATGTGAGCTTAGAGAGAAGGACAAAACTATATTGTATTAACTCTGATTATTTACATTGTTTGCTAACAATACGATTAAATAGATAATTAACCCTAGTAAACAAAAGACAGAAAATAGTAGACTATCCTTAATCCAAACTAAAAACACAAAAATACCAAAATTACATTCATGAGCCACAGATACCACTTAAAATAATTCACTTTGTACTGGCCACTGATGGTGGGAGTTCACAATTTTTGCATGGGTAATGCTATACAAAGAGAATTGTATACAAAAAATCCATAAAGAATGATATCATATGTCTCATTTATAGTCATTCATTAGAAGTCAAAATATCCTTCAATTTAGTTCATAATTGAAGGAATGTCATTGGCACGTCATTTTTGTCTTAAATTTTGCATGAAAATTATGTATAGATATTATTTTCTTTTTTGCAATCTCCGCTTGAAGGTACACTAGCTTGGCTAATGTAGTCTCTTGGAAACTTGTGCTTCACGTTCACCTGATACTTCCTTTTCACATTATGCATTCTTGAGGTTACATTTGGTGGTTTTCAAAGCTGAAATCATTTTGGCTTGAAACAATTGAATGGTTTCTCAGTCATCTTCCTTTGATAAAGCGTCAATTTGCCACCTAACATAGCATACTACTTGTTCACTTTTAGTTGCACTATCTATTTGTAAGATAACTATCCTCTTTTTTCACTTTATGGTGTGCAGTGACAGGGCGAGTGACCACAAAAGTTGATGTCTTTAGTTTTGGGGTGATTTTGATGGAACTAATCACAGGAAGAAAAGCGCTCGATGAGAGCCAACCCGAGGAAAGCATGCACCTCGTAACGTGGTTCAGAAGAGTGCATCTTAACAAGGACACGTTCCGCAAGGCCATTGATTCCACAATTGACCTTACTGAAGAAACACTCGCAAGTGTCAGTACCGTTGCTGAACTAGCCGGCCACTGCTGTGCTCGGGAGCCATATCAAAGGCCTGACATGGGTCACGCTGTGAATGTGCTATCTTCTCTTGTAGAACTCTGGAAACCATCTGACCAGAGCTCCGAGGACATATATGGGATTGATCTTGAGATGTCTTTACCACAAGCACTTAAGAAGTGGCAGGCTTTCGAAGGAAGAAGTCACATGGATTCATCTTCTTCTTCATCGTTCCTCCCGAGCTTAGACAACACTCAGACCAGCATACCAAATCGGCCATATGGATTTGCTGAGTCGTTTACATCAGCAGATGGGAGGTGAGAAGAAGTTAGGGATGCTAGTAGTGATTATGGTTTATTTTTGTATGTTCATTCTCTATTTTGCTTCTTTCTTCCTGTAATCTGTATGCCTTTTTAGTGTCTAATTTATTTGGGCTTTCAGTGATACAGTTTGGATGTTTTTCACTTGCTTTGTAATGCAATGAGAAAGAGTTTCTCAACAAAATGGTTGTGCATATCTTTCGTCTTTAAGCATATGTTTTCCATAGAATGGTCTCTCTCTCTCTCTCTCCCCCCTATAAGGCTTCTAATTAGTGTCCGGCTACAGACACTATTCTTTTCTGCTTACAATTCAGTGAAATTTTTTTAAAAAAATTACACTTTCAAATTTTATGAATATTAATAATTAAAATTATAAATTTTACCACGTCTATGGAAATATTTTTTCTTTAAAATCACTAACTTGTAATTTTCCATACTTAGGAGTGGGTCTCACACAACATAGTAGCGTGGACTCCGTTAAACAATAAAATATTGGGTGGTGACTAGTTAGGGTTAGTGTTTGAAGAATGAAGAAGATGAAAATATTTTTGGTACAATGATTGGTTAAGGTTAGGGTTAGAATTAGTGTTTGAAGGATGAAAAAGATGAGAATATTTTTAGTATAGTGAGTTGTGTATTGAGTAAAATATAAAGTTTTAAACTGTATGTGTCTTTAGAATAGATGTGCAAAGAGAAAATTTAATGTGTAAAAATAAAAAATCCCTAAAGAATTTTAAGAAATTATATGAAAGCTAATAGTAATTTCTTATTAATCATTTTAAATTAAAGTATCTATTAAAATAACAATTAATTATATAAATATTACTGTCATATCATTTTAATAAAAAATAAAAATGTTCTTACTATATCATTTTCATAAAATCTTTATGAAGAGACCAGTTTGTGGCCTTGTTTATTTGTAATCACACTTTCCAACCAATTATGGTGAAAAAGGAGGAAGCGTAAATGCAAACTGCTTTCCGAAAAAGGAAAAAGAAAAGAGTCCCAAATGAGAGGAAATGGCTTCCAATCCCTTATCTGCAAGCTAATTTGTGTGGGGACCCGGTGGCACTGGGAATGGTCACATCAAGTGCATGTTCTAATGTTGGCAAATGCCTCAGTGCACATGGGGTCCTCTATTTTGGTGTAGGTTTTTTTCTCTCTCAAATTTAAGCTTCTAATAAATAAATTGATTGCACACAAAAGATTTTATCAATTTTATTATGAAATTGTTGAGAAAAAAGAAAAATAGGAAAACAAAATTAAGTGAAACAAGCTAATTGTTTTTAGTAATACTATGCACACAGAAGATCATACATAGAATTAAACACAGAAATTATTCATCCAGATGATCAGTCAGATGAATAGAGTGGTCAACCGGTCAGTGTTTATCAACCACGATTATCATCTTGTCGACCGCGACCAGAGTTTGTTAATCGCAGCTATCATCTTGTCAACCGCTACTATTATCTTGTCATTCAATCGATCACCTGATTATTCGACTGGTCGTCCGAATGAATAGTTTCTATGTTTAGTTCTGTGTTTGATTCTTTGTCTACGGAGCACTATTGAACTATTTTTTAGTTGAGTTTGGAAAATAAGGAGAAAATGATAAGGTATTTGCCATTTTTTTTTTGTACAAAATGCTTGGGACCCCATGACCTTCAAAATGATGTGAACCAATTATGTGTTTTTATTTTTTTATTTTATTTTTCTTTCTTTCCGGAACCAATCACAGATGAGTAGGGATTGTGTTTTTTGGAGATATATAGCATTGTTGTTTTTTTGTAATCACGAGGAAGCTATTCAATCCCTTTTTTTTAATAGGATAATTGGTAAAAAGTTTATACTTATGCAGCCATATATTATTTGGTTTAATATTTTTTTTTTTTGGTAAACACATGTTTAATGAAATTATTTGACGAGATAGACAAATTCTTGTTTTTATTTTGATTTTTTTTATTTTATCCTACCATTGCTAGACCACCACCGAACCATTATCGGCCAGTTGTCGGAAAGTTCATCGAAAACTTCGCTATTGCAAGAAAAGTTGTTGCTGCTAGAAAGTTCATCAAAAAAGTCATCAGAGATAGTCGGCGACGACGGCTTCCAACAGCAGTGGTGACGGTGGTGGTGATATGGACAAATAGGTGATACATTAACAAATAGGGGGATGAAACGTCGATAGATAGGCAGACAGATAGATGATACTTAAACAGATAAGTGGACAGATAGACAGAAATATAAGAATAATATGATATTTCGAATTATTATTACCATTTTAGCCTCAAAAGATAAGAGTTTGAAATTATTCTCTAAAATTTTTTGAAATTGAACCTATGAACCAAGTATCCTTTTAAAATTAATTATGTGCAAATATCAATTAAATTTGAAAGAAATCAATAAAAATTAAACTCAAGATGTTTAAATTTATAACTCATTTCAACCTTCATCGTTTTAACCACTGACATGTTGTTTGATTTTGAAAGAATTTTACAAAAAAAAAAAAAAATGATGAAGAAGAAGAAATATACACACACCAAAAAAAACAAAATGATGAAGAAGAAGAAGAAGAAGAAGAAGAAGAAGAAGAAAGAAAGAAAGAAAGAAAGAAAATGAAAGAAAGAAGAAAGAAACAAAATGAAAGAAGACAAAAAACCAAGCGGTCCTCCAACTCAAACTTGACCCTAAACTGGTTGGTTGGAATTCTATTCTCAACAAAAATAAAAAAATACAAAAAAATAAATAAATAAAATAAAATAAAGTAAATAACCAGAAAAACAAAATTTGTCCTTCTTTCCTTCATATAGGTGAAATTAGCGAATACTGTTAGCCAATGTTTGATTTACAGGAATGAATGATTATTCTACTGAAATATTCATACTTATATTTAATTCAGTAAGAATAACAACAATGATCCATATTTCAAATGGAATGATTATTAATCAATTTAGAAAAAAAATGATGTTTCCATTGGGAGGCCAAGAAAAAATAATTCTATTTGGGTGGTGGTGGTGGTTCTGTAACTTTTGTAATTAATGTGGGAAGTGGCACTGTGGCAGTGTCAAATCAAATCTCGAATTGTTTGTTACCTTCGCCCTTTCTTATCATCATCATACACCAAATCTCATTCCTTGCCCCACCACATAAGGACACTTGCCAAAAGTTATGTGGTTATTTTGGAAAGTAAGGATTGTCTAGAATTTTTTTTTTAAAAGTTTTTTAGAATAGTGTGTTGTATAATTGAAATTTAATGGCAAGTCATATCAATTTTTTAATATTAAATCTCACACATATAATACACCACTTTAAAAAATTTTAAGAATTTTTTTTTTTAGAGGATCCTTGATGTATTTTGGGGCGTCTACATGCTGCTCACCAATTATAATATATCATATTTTTTTATTATTTAATATAAAATTATAAATTTTATTTCATTCATTAATTACAATACTTGTGATACCACATTGGTCATATCTCAGAATCATCAAATAACTTCTTCAATGTTGACTTCCAAAGCCAAGTTTAAGAACTAAGTTAAAAAGTCATTATTAAAAAATAACTCATCTATTTATTTATTTTTTGTAAAGAACTAACTAAAATAACTTGTTTAAAAAAAAAAGCTAATTTATTAACTAAATGTACATTTATTAAAAAAATACTAATGCAAAAAAAAAAAAAAAATTGTTTGATTATATTTTTAATTTTTACATTTCTAATAGCTTTTTAAAATACCTTTGAGAATTAATTAAAAAATTGGTTTATTCACTAAAAATAATTTTACAAACAATTAATATTAAAAAAATATTTATTTGACACATTTATATTTTTTTTTCTTTTTTTTAACATTTGCTAGTGTTTTTTTTAAAGCAATCAAAATAGTTTTTTGCAGAAAAGTTAGTTGAGTGAGTTAGCACTTTTTAATACAACGAGCTCTTCTAGCCAATAAACTAATTTATTTTTAGTCTTGACCAAACAAAGCTTAAGTAAATTTGACTAATTTAAACTCCTTTATGATTGGAAATAAATGTTCAAATAAGTTAATTATTTTCCCTTTTGGATTTTTTTTATTCAGCTTCCTAAATTTTTTTTTGTATTAGTTTAAGGACAAGTAAAATATGTTTGTTTTGGGACAAAACTATCCTTAGGCCAAGTTTGGAAAGACTAAAAAAGTGTACTTTTTGTCTTTTTGGACTAAAAAATTGAGGTTGAAAATATGGATGTTTGGGTTAACTTTTTGACTTTTTATTGAAAAATGTGTAATAAAAAATTGTAAAAATTGATTTGTAGAGAAAAATTTGAATTGGGAGTTGTGCAGCCGTAATTGTTAACTTTTGGTGAATAGTGTTAACTTTTTAGCTTTTTGAGTAACTTTTTGACTTTTTAACTTATTTGGGACTTCCCAAACTTAGCCTTAGTATACTTTCATTAGCCCACCAACCTTTGAACATCTCTGCCACTGTCCACAACAATTTTCTAATGACGACCACTGGTTGTCGGTAATTATTTTTCATTGACTCTCCTATGAACACCAATGATGTGAAATTTCACTAACTTAGCACAGTCAAATTTTACTTCTCCAAAGAGTCATTAAAAATTGTAATTGTTGCTGAAAAAGTTTGCTATGATTGTGAAATTTCTGTAACTTTTTGCGATTTTAGTAAATTTAGTCAGTGAAATTTATTTGATCAAATCTGTTAAATTACAAAAATTCAAAGAAATTTCACTAATCAATTTTGATATAATTGCAAAAAGTCGAAAAAATTTCACCTGACTAATTTCATTCGAACTTAAACAAAAATTTAAAATGTTTTTATATCATTACAACAAACAATGGCTATTAAACAATAACACAAAACAAAAAAATTAAATAGAAAAATAATATCAAACAAAGAAAGAGATAAATGAATATGTGAATATGTGAATATTAGGATCCAAATAAGTAAGTATAATTTTATAGCCTTGGCATATTATTTTTGTCATTGAAAATGTGAATATTAAGATCTAAGTAATACTTTTTTTTCTAACGTATAGATTGTTGGAATAATCTTCTGTGTAAAATAAATTAATGAAACAAATCAAATAAATAAAATAAATTACTTACCAAATTTATTTTACCGTACCCAAAAAAATAATTAAAAGATCAAGTCGAGTATGTGACACTTTGTTCTTAAGACAGATTCGCCCTGTTACGATGCTTACAGTTAAGCGGCATCTATTTCCCAGGATGCAATGATCTTCACAAATTATAGTAGCACACCAAACAATTTGTTCGGCAAATTAGAACCTGTGTTCTATACTGTAACAAACCTCATACTGTTTACCGATTAATGACTGATTAACTGCTAATTACTGTTAATCGAGACTGATTATGACTGATGATTGAACTGAATAAACTACGGAACTGACTGACTGAAAACTGGAACTGAATTGACTGAGTATGTGTGTTAATCTGTATTCTATCTGTTTGATTGTTTACTTGATCTGTTGACGTTTTATGTTTAAACTGTTAATTGAAGGCCTTATCGGCGGCCGAACCGGGAATTGATTAATGTGTTATGACCCTCATAATTAATGTGATTTTATGGTATAATTATCTGAAAATCGATTATGTATGATTAAATTAGATTAAAATAAGCCAATTAAAGAGTTTGACGTAATTACACTTTTGCCATCTAGTGAGGCCTTTGTTTACTCATATTTGAAGCCTTGTGTATGCTTTATCAAAAACATTTTCCTCAGTCTTCTTCTTGTTCTTGCCGACCTTGAGGGAGAGAGGGAGAGAATAGAATTGTTCTTGGAGGTTTGGCTTAGTCAACTTGAAGAATTGCTTGAAATTGAAGTGTATCTGCCTATTTGAGCTCCCTCACTTCTAATTCTACACCTAAGGTAGATCATTCATCATCTTAATGGTGT
>NW_021027688.1:725249-827871 GCF_004153795.1 Camellia sinensis
ATATTGAGTAATAATATAAAGTCAAAAATATTTTATTTTATTTTGTTTTGAATAAATTTTCAGTATAAAAATATACAGAATATTAAATTCAAAATATTGTGAATAATTATTTAAGAAAATTAAAAATATATATTATTTTTATTATATAAAAATACGGGGTTTCACAATCTATCCCCCTTAAAAAAAAAAATTTCGTCCTCGAAATTTAAGTTGTTCTTGGTTTTGAAAGGTTGTGGGTAATAAATGGGCGAACTCTACTATTATGTTATTAGTTTCCAGTCTTAACTCGTTCACATCCTCTTCCATCTTCGATTCAATGCTTTTGCCTCATGTTTAGGTCCTCTGGCACACATTGTTGTATCAAGATCTTGTGATTCGCAAAACTTTCAAACTGCTCATCATAATGACCCCATTGCTTCAATGTGAAGCCCTCCGCTCGAGAAAACATTCGCATACTTGCTAAGGATTAGTCTTGTTGACTGTCCTGTAGGTTGCTGGTGTCATTCGTCAACTCGTTGTGGTCAGAAGGCTAGTCTATCCTCCTTAAACAATTACAGCGTTCCATCGAATGCATAAGTCATTTCCTTCTTCTGGTGGCCACTAATTGCGGCTTAGTGTATGGACAATCAATCTGTGTCCAAGATGATGTCGGTGTCGAACATCTTCATGTCTCAAGGTTCGAGAATTCAAGTATGCCAACAATTCGTAAGGGTCTGCATACCAATTTTAGTGATCTTACACACGTGACAAATGTGAAGGAATGTGATGAAAACATATAAGAGTTTTAAGATTGGTTTGATAGAAATTTACATCGTGTAGGTTTTAATTACAAATGAGTCACACCAAAAGAGTTCTAACTGGTAACTCTAAGCCCAAGGTTGGTACAAAAGTAATAAAGATAACAAAATGCAAAGTGGCTATAACAACAATATCAATTAACATAAGGATCAAATGGAATACGGATGAACAATACAATAGAATGAATGATGTCATAGGTTTGGACTTTCATGTGATCTAGATCATGGAGGAAGTGACTAAACTAGATATCTAACCTAAGACTACGTTGGCCCTACGTGTGTCAAAATAAATATCCAAGATTTGTTATTGAGTAAAGAGATTGCGACTGTTTACAAAATTATAGTACTGGATAGGATAATCAAGGCTAAAAGGTTGTCAATTTAACAATGGTGGAATTGGAAAAAAAATGGTAATGACTTATTCTTGAAGATGAACAACATCAAGCAAAGGGTATATATATGAGATAGGAAAATGATGATCAACACAAAACTCGTAAGGATAATAGTGACCCTCCCTTATATATATATATATAAGTATATATATCTAATGTGTAATACTTCGCGTTCAGGATTAAACCCACTCTCCTACGTAGGTGATCGTTAAATCGTTTGGAGTTGAAACACATAACGCAATGATTATGAATCTGAAACATGTTCTCCCGAGTCAATGTTATTATGCCGGAAATTCGAATAACGTCCTAAGGTTGGCGAAGAAAAGTTCATTTTTGATGTCTTTTAATTAGCAAAACAGATAGTATTATCATAATATAACCTAGTCGGGGCAAAGTTATTTCTAACCGTAGGCCGAAACACGTGGGTAATGTAGATCACATAAGTCTATTCTCTTAAGCGTGACGCTTAACTCAAATTCAGATTAATCCTCTTCAAATAATCCTTAAGGATTCTATACTAATGCTCTCGGGTGTGAAAAAGTTGGAGTGACTACACCAATCATCACTTTTACAACAGACTCCTCAAAACTTTTAATTTTATTATTATTATTATTATTATTTTGTAAGGAAAACTTGAACCAACAGTCTTAGATCATCTAGAGTCGCAGACAAGTTAAACGCAAACTTGAGACTCCTAGTTCACATGATTTGCATACGAGATCTACTCGAGTTTGACCTTCTAGCAATGAAGCTATACTCATAGGTATTTCTAATCGTTCAAGCTCTAATCCCAAGATTCACACTATTATAGTAGAGAAGAAATAGTATGACGTGGCTATGGCAACAGCATAACTAGCTTAAGAATTCAAATGGAATTTGAACAGACGGTACAATCGGATGACATGATGGTTTTGAACTTTTAATAGGGTTAAGATTATGGAGCTGGTGACCAAACTAGATATTTGAACTGAAATTGTGTTTGGCCATACACATTTCAAACCAAACACCTAAGATTCTTCACCCTGTAAGGATTGAAAGAGTGCAACCGGTTTTCAAGAGAACAACATACAAGATACAATAAACAAGGGTCAAAAATTGCCAATTGATCATCTTAAGGCAATACTTTGTCGAATTGGAAAGGTTTAATGGAGATAGAGAAGTGATGATTTTACATCTGACAAATTTGGCGTCAAGCTAGTTAGGATCAAACAAGGATAGTTACTATGCTTAGCATAAAGCTCTCATAAACTATGAGTTACATAATTCTCTTCCTTCTAACACATGATACTACTCCTCAATTGAGGTTAAACGTCTTCCCACCGTCCTTAGGTATTCTAACCTAGAGCTCTGATACCATGTTGTGACGCCCCAAAATTTTTTTTTTTGAAATATCAAGGGAAATTAAATAAACAAAATGACTTAATAAACTAAAAAGTTGACATCTTAATAGGACATTCCAGCTCTCGTACATAACCAAAGATTCAAATAGTATTAAATAAAAACTTAAGATTATCCAAATACAACATCAAATGAAATTATAAGGTCCTTAATAGCTAATTTATAAAATAATAAAGTTATTCGACTTTAGTCATGATTTCAAGTCAGTCAAGGCTCTACGTTAGCGTCAACTCCATTTCAGCTTCAATTATTTCCTCGCCAAAACCTGACATAAAACGCCAGGGCAACAAAAATATATGCCATGAGTTTTGCAACACAGTAAGAAAACATAACCAACCTACCATTCTTTTTAAGAGAAAAATAATGAGATTATAAACACGAGATAATAATACAATTGTAAACATGAATTACAACCATTAAAATAATTTCAATAATTTTAATAAATTATGTGACACTCGAAATCTCACCAAAGAGATTGAACTTACCAACCACTAAGCATGGCAACGGTTAATTTGAAACCCTCCCTTGGTCAAATATTTTAGTGTTACCAACCGTAACTACCAGGGATGCCCACGTCCGGAGTTATATACCCAAGTAATAGCATCCGTGGCCTGCCCCAAGGAAACGGTCTGGCAGGGGTACGTAACCTCCCTGTGTGCCACCAGCACATCCACCCTGATTCCAAAACCAAATACCGAAAAGGGTTCAAATAAGTCCCGTGCCATCTTAGAGTTTCGCAACACAATTTACGTGAGAATTCTCAAAACCAGGGCTCACCCTGAACAACCGGTATTAACCGTCAACCCTTAATTTCGTACACTCTTTAAAACCAAGACTCACTCTGAGCAACTGGTATTGACCGTCAATTGTTAACTTCGTATATGCCGTTAATCATTTCAATTAATTTTGATATTACTCACAAATAATTCCAATTTTTAATCATAATTGATGTTACACCAACTCATTAAAATTCCCAACATAAAATATTACACATGTCACACAATAATAAATAAATGTACAGCATTTAAATAAACAATTTATTTAAACTATGGTATGAAATAATAATTTAGATACAGAGAAAATAAACCAAAATAACGCACGTGCATGGATTTTTAATTTACAAGATTAGACTGCCACAATATTAAATAAACCACAATACACCCATACACGGATTACTAATTTACTATATTTGATGAATTGGACCAACACAATAACTGATTTTTATCCGAATAAATAATTGAAGTCATGATCTTAAACCTGTCTAGAAATTTTCAGGTTATACCTTAGGTAATAAAAATTATAAATAAATTATTTATACAGTTCTAAAATTCGTGAAAATGTACAGAATATTCAATAAATATGCTTGGGTCATTTTTTCATAAATAAATTCCCAAAAATAAGTTATAAATAATTCTGTAAAATTCCCAGAAATTTTATGACACAGATTTATCACATTTCCTTAAATTAATTCCATACTTAAATTTTATAAATAAATTCCATGATCTAAAAATTTATTATGAAACTAGACTTCTCAAATTTCATTGTTTTCTTAGAAATTATCAGATTTGGTTTAATATAAATTTTTTAATGGTTTTTCAAACACATAACAAAATTTGTCTATAGCTCCTGATTTGGTTAAAAATCTGTATAAATTCATACAAAACTCAATAATTGTTGAAAAATTTTGTGGATGAACTAGACATCATTATCAACAACTTTGTAGAAGAAATCATCTTCAAATTTTGAGTATAAAATTGTCTAAAAATTAGTACAACTTTCTGGCAGATTCAAAACAGATTATCACATCTTCAATAATCTTTTTAATGGCATAAACTACACATGCAAGTCCAAATTTGATATACCATCATAAATTTTCATACAATTATAAATAAAATTCTATCATAATCCCACCCCTAAGAGTGGTCATTTCCGAAGTCATCGGACCACCTAGAAAAATGGGCCGTCACCGGATGCACCGTAGCACCAAGGGCCGAGAAACGCTGGATAAAATTTAAGTTCATCTTCTCCAACAGCCGTAGCATGCACGAACAGAAGACCCAGAATTTTAGTTTCAATGTCACCAGTTCAAATGCTTGTATCTTCTTCATCGTAACTCCGTTTTATCTTATTTTTCTGTCATTGGATTCACCTCACGGCCTAGTTTTTGGTTCACTACTCACACGCCTCGTTCCGTCTCTTTTTGCATGCCGTCGGATCTCCAAAATTTGATGAAAAAAATAAGATTATTTTTCTATCGTCTCGGACATTTTTTTTCGAACCATCTTTCGGACCCCATAACTTTCTTAATTCTTAACGGTTTTACATCATTCTTTCGCCAATCTCTTCAACTTACTTCGTACTTCATCTTACATGGCCTATTTGTCTCACTTCTTCCCGGAATGGATGGTTTTGGCATGCCGAAAGTAAGCCGAAAACTAACTTTTGAACTTCAAAATAAACTTCTCTAACTTTGCTTCTTTCTCCTCCATCTTCCTTCTTCTTCTCTTTCTTCACCTACAACACTTTGTGAATGGTGGTTCTAGATGATAATAGAAATAGGTGATGGTGGTGGTGGCGGTCCGACGGTGCCCCAATGGTGGTGAAGTTCGCGGGCTGGCGATAGTGTGGGTTAAAGCCGTGACTATGGAGGTCGGGAGGAGGAGTAAGAATAGAGATAAAGAAGAAGAAATAGTTTTGAGAATGAGAGGTGTAGAGAAAGAGAGATGAAACGGATAAAGAGAAAGCTATCAAATTGGAAGAGAAGCAAAATGAGGAAGAGTAAAAGATGATCAAAGAAAATGAAAAGAAATTAAAAAAAAAAAAAGAAATTGAACACAACATGTTCACCACGTTCCTTTTGTTATAGGAAATGATTGCACGTGGAAGGTGGGATGTGAGAAAACATGGGGAGCAAGCCCATGGTTTCTGATTGGATTTTAGTGGAGAAAATATTAGGTTTCAGTGTAATTTAATTACAAAAAAAAATATAGAGAAAAATATAATAAAAATATCATACGGCTCAGAAATTAATATTGAGTAATAATATAAAGTCAAAAATATTTTATTTTATTTTGTTTTGAATAAATTTTCAGTATAAAAATATACAGAATATCAAAATTGAAAATATTGTGAATAATTATTTAAGAAAATTAAAAATATATATTATTTTTATTATATAAAAATACGGGGTTTCACAATCTATCCCCCTTAAAAAAAAAAATTTCGTCCTCGAAATTTAAGTTGTTCTTGGTTTTGAAAGGTTGTGGATAATAAATGGGCGAACTATACTATTATGTTATTAGTTTCCAGTCTTAACTCGTTCACATCCTCTCTCATCTTCGGTTCAATGCTTTTGCCTCATGTTTAGGTCCTCTGGCACACATGGTTGTATCTTGATCTTGTGATTCGCAAAAACTTTCAAACTGCTCATCATAATGACCCCATTGCTTCAATGTGAAGCCCTCTGCTCGAGAAAACATTCGCATACTTGCTAAGGATTAGTCTTGTTGACTGTCCTGTAGGTTGCTGGTGTCATTCGTCAACTCGTTGTGGTCAGAAGGCTAGTCTATCCTCCTTAAACAATTACAGCGTTCCATCGAATGCATAAGTCATTTCCTTCTTCTGGTGGCCACTAATTGCGGCTTAGTGTATGGACAATCAATCTGTGTCCAAGATGATGTCGGTGTCGAACATCTTCATGTCTCAAGGTTCGAGAATTCAAGTATGCCAACAATTCGTAAAGGTCTGCATACCAATTTTAGTGATCTTACACACGTGACAAATGTGAAGGAATGTGATGAAAACATATAAGAGTTTTAAGATTGGTTTGATAGAAATTTACATCGTGTAGGTTTTAATTACAAATGAGTCACACCAAAAGAGTTCTAACTAGTAACTCTAAGCCCAAGGTTGGTACAAAAGTAATAAAGATAACAGAATGCAAAGTGGCTATAACAACACGGGATGATAAGATATGGTGAATTGGTAATCTTCAAGGTACTCCATCCAGCGTCTCTGCCTCATGTTCAAATCTCTTTGTGTGAACAAGTACTTCAAGCTTTTGTGATCGGTAAATATCTCAAATTTTTCGCCATAAAGGTAATGTCGCCAAGTCTTAAGTGCATAGACCACAGCCGCCAACTCCAGATCGTGAGTAGGATAATTTTTCTCATGATTCTTCAATTGTCTTGATCCGTAAGCCACTACCTTCCCGTTTTGCATTAACACACTACCTAACCCTTCTTTAGAGGCATCACAGTAAACAGTGTACCCAACGTCGCAGTACAAAGGCCACGAGGAGCCAACAATTCGTAAGGGTCTGCTGATTAGCTAATTCTTTCATATTACCCATGTTGGCTCAAATTGGTAATGACTTGTTCTTGAAGATGAACAACATCAAGCAAAGGTTATATATATGAGATAGGAAAATGACGATCAACACAAAACTCGCAAGAATAATAGTGACCCTCCCTTTTTATATATATATATAAGTATATATATCTAATGTGCAATATTTCGCGTTCAGGATTAAACCCACTCTCCTACGTAGGTGATCGTTAAATCGTTTGGAGTTGAAACACATAACGCAATGATTATGAATCTGAAACATGTTCTCCCGAGTCAATGTTATTATGCCGGAAATTCGAATAACGTCCTAAGGTTGGCGAAGAAAAGTTCATTTTTGATGTCTTTTAATTAGCAAAACAGATAGTATTATCATAATATAACCTAGTCGGGGCAAAGTTATTTCTAACTGTAGGCCGAAACACGTGGGTAATGTAGATCACATAAGTCTATTCTCTTGAGCGTGACGCTTAACTCAAATTCAGATTAATCCTCTTCAAATAATCCTTAAGGATTCTATACTAATGCTCTCGGGTGCGAAAAAGTTGGAGTGACTACACCAATCATCACTTTTACAACAGACTCCTCAAAACTTCTAATTTTATTTTTTTTTATTATTATTATTAATTTTTTTTTTGTAAGGAAAACTTGAACCAACAGTCTTAGATCATCTAGAGTCGCAGACAAGTTAAACGCAAACTTGAGACTCCTAGTTCACATGATTTGCATACGAGATCTACTCGAGTTTGACCGTCTAGCAATGAAGCTACACTCATAGGTATTTCTAATCGTTCAAGTTCTAATCCCAAGATTCACACTATTATAGTAGAGAAGAAAGAGTATGACGTGGCTATGGCAATAGCATAACTAGCATAAGAATTCAAATGAAATTTGAACAGACGATACAATCGGATGACATGATGGTTTTGAACTTTTAATAGGGTTAAGATTATGGAGCTGGTGACCAAACTAGATATTTGAATTGAAATTGTGTTTGGCCATACACATTTCAAACCAAACACCTAAGATTCTTCACCCTGTAAGGATTGAAAGAGTGCAATCGATTTTCAAGAGAACAACATACAAGATACAATAAACATGGGTCAAAAATTTCCAATTGATCATCTTAAGGCAATATTTTGTCAAATTGGGAAGGTTTAATGGAGATAGAGAAGTGATGATTTTACATCTGACAAATTTGGCGTCAAGCTAGTTAGGATCAAACAAGGATAGTTACTATGATTAGCATAAAGCTCTCATAAACTATGAGTTACATAATTCTATTCCTTCTAACACATGATACTACTCCTCAATTGAGGTTAAACCTCTTCCCACCGTCCTTAGGTATTCTAACCTAGAGCTCTGATACCATGTTGTGACGCCCCAAATTTTTTTTTTTTTGAAATATCAAGGGAAATTAAATAAGCAAAATGATTTAATAAACTAAAAAGTTGACATCTTAATAGGACATTCCAGCTCTCGTACATAACAAAAGATTCAAATAATATTAAATAAAAACTTAAGATTATCCAAATACAACATCAAATGAAATTATAAGGTCCTTAATAGCTAGTTTATAAGATAATAAAGTTATTCGACTTTAGTCATGATTTCAAGTCAGCCAAGGCTCTACGTTAGCATCAACTCCATTTCAGCTTCAATTATTTCCTCGCCAAAACCTGACATAAAACGCCAGGGCAACAAAAATATATGCCATGAGTTTTGCAACACAGTAAGAAAACATAACCAACCTATTATTCTTTTTAAGAGAAAAATAATGAGATTATAAACACGAATATAATTGTTGATAAATGTAATAACCATTAAAATAATTTCAATAATTTTAATAAATTAGGTGACACTCGAAATCTTACCAAAGAGATTGAACTTACCAACCACTAAGCATGGCAACGGTTAATTTGAAACCCTCCCTTGGTCAAATATTTTAGTGTTACCAACCGTAACTACCATGGATGCCCACGTCCGGAGTCATATACCCAAGTAGTAGCATCCGTGCCCTGCCCCAAGGAAACGATCTGGCAGGGGTACGTAAACTCCCTGTGTGCCACCGGCACATCCACCCTTATTCCAAAACCAAATACCGAAAAGGGTTCAAATAAGTCCCGTGCCATCTTAGAGTTTCGCAACACAATTTACGTGAGAATTCCTAAAACCAGGGCTCACCCTGAACAACCGGTATTAACCGTCAACCCTTAATTTCGTACACTCTTTAAAACCAAGACTCACTCTGAGCCACTGGTATTGACCATCAATTGTTAACTTCGTATATGCCGTTAATCATTTCAGTTAATTTTGATATTACTCACAAATAATTCCAATTTTTAATCATAATTGATGTTACACCAACTCATTAAAATTCCCAACATAAAATATTACACATGTCACACAATAATAAATAAATGTACAGCATTTAAATAAACAATTTATTTAAACCATGGTATGAAATAATAATTTAGATACAGAGAAAATAAACCAAAGTCACACACGTGCATGGATCTTTAATTTACAAGATTAGACTACCACAATATTAAATAAACCACAATACACCCATACATGGATTACTAATTTACTATATTTGATGAATTGGACCAACACAATAACTGATTTTTATCCGAATAAATAATTAAAGTCATGATCTTAAACCTGTCTGGAAATTTTCAGGTTATACCTTAGGTAATAAAAATTATAAATAAATTATTTATACAGTTCTAAAATTCGTGAAAATGTACAGAATATTCAATAAATATGTTTGGGTCATTTTTCAGAAATAAATTCCCAAAAATAAGTTGTAAATAATTCTGTAAAATTCCCAGAAATTTTATGACACAGATTTATCACATTTCCTTAAATTAATTCCATACTTAAATTTTATAAATAAATTCCATGATCTAAAAATTTATTATGAAACTAGACTTCTCAAATTTCATTTTTGTGCTTAAAAATTATCAGATTTGGTTTAATATAAAATTTTTAATGATTTTTCAAACACATAACAAAATTTGTCTATAGCTCCAGATTTGGTTAAAAATCTGTATAAATTCATACAAAACTCAATAATTGTTGAAAAATTTTGTGGATGAACTAGACATCATTATCAACAACTTTGTAGAAGAAATCATCTTCAAATTTTGAGTATAAAATTGTCTAAAAATTAGTACAACTTTCTGGCAGATTTAAAGGGCCAAATAACATCTTCAATAATCTTTTTAATGGCATAAACTACACATGCAAGTCCAAATTTGATATACCATCATAAATTTTCATACAATTATAAATAAAATTCTATCTACAAGTTTAGACATTTTATCATATGTATATAATTTGAAAATTTCAAATATATAAAAAATGAGAGGGTTGAGAGGGTTTTCTTACTTAGTTTAGGTTGACTAGCATTATCGTCCCGAATTTATTATGATTCTGATTCGTAAATAATCACGTCTTACGGCTCCATTGATCGCGTCTGCTGAAACTCTATCATCATTAATCGTGACACTGATCTCACCGTATGCTTTCATTGTGTGATTCTCGTAGGTAAAACTTTAGTTGTGATCATCACTCTTTGACTTTTAGAATTTGAATATGATCTAACCCTAAAAATGTGATCTACACTGCGAAAACCTAAGGGGTTGTCATTCCCCAAAATCATAGTTACCAACTTCGATTAACCAAATACTAGGAATGCACTCCAGCACCAAGGGCCGAATAAAGCTGCGATAAAAATTACAATCATCCTTACTCCAACACCGTAGCAGCACAAACAGTGCCAGACCGCGAAGTTTTAGTATTCAAATGCTACACCATTCAAAATGCAATGATCTTACTCATCGATAACTCTGTTACTCTATTTTCTGTCAATTTGATCACCTCACGTCCTATTTTGTTCACTACGACACACCGCCTCGGTTCCGTCTCTTTTGCATGCCAGCTGCGATCTCGAATAATTCCTATGAAAAAATAAGATTTATTTTTTCTAGCCGTCCCGGACATTTTATTCGAACCATAATTTCGGACCTCATAACTTCTTAATTCTTAACGGATTTTACTTCATTCTTCCGCCAATTCTTCAGTAACTTACTTCGTACTTCATCGTACATGCCCATTGTCTCGACTTTCCCGGAATGCATATGGTTTGGCATGCTGATAATATGTATCAGCCCAAAAATCAACTTTTGACTCAAATAAACTTCAATTCAACTTTGCTCTTTACTCCTCCATCTTCCTTCCTTCTTCTCTTTCTCACAATACAACACTTGTGAATATGTCTATATTTAATTGTATGGAACGGTTCCGACGGGGTTTCTGCCAATTGGTTCTTCGAAGCTTCGTGCTGGGCTGGCTATAGTTTCGTGTTAAAAGCCGTGATCTATTGTCCCTTTGACCGGCGATTCTAAGACCGGAGTTGTGAAGTAAAAATAGAGATAAGAGAAGAAGAACTATAATAGAGAATGAGAGTCCTGATTAGAGAAAGAGAGATGAACACACGCTAATTTACGAGATGTATAATGCTTTTTTATCCGATAATTAGTAGGACGAACGCGGATAAGATGCAATGATGGTTGTTAAGAGTAAAAGAATGAAAAATAGAAATGAAAAGTAATATAAAAAAAAGAAAAGAGAAATTTGAGAACAACGGTTACCGCATGTATTCACCACGGTTTCTTTTGTTATAGAAATATTGCACGAAGGTGTTACCGATGATTTTGATAAAACTTATTGGGCGGAGCAGAGCCATCATGTGGTCTCGGTGAGGTTGCGTATTTTTATTCAGATTAGTAGGAAAATATAGTTTACACCCGTAAGACTTAATAACCATCAGAGACAAAATAAAATATACGTAGATATACATATAAAATAAATATCGGGGAGTAGCGATTTGCACTTCCCAGTTATAGAGTTGAACCTATAATGATAAATAAATAAAGTCAAAAATTATTTCATATCTGTTTGGGTCTTTGTAATAATAATGAATTTAATACTTCAGTGTAAAATTATAAATATATATACAGAAATGTTTAAATTCAAATATTGTGAAATAATTATATAAGAAGTAATTTAATAAACCATATATATCATTGTATGGTGTGTTTAGTATTATATAAATAACGAGTGTTTCCACATTATGTAGTTGTTCTTTACCTACGCAGAATTTTTGTTAACCCTTTTCTATCCAAATCTCATTTAGGAACGTCGGGGCCAGTGCGACAATTATTCTTCACGGACTTAGGTGTATCTCTTATGTCCAGAAGATATACAGTCAATGCTCCCACTAAGGGTACCTAAATCTCAAAATATCATAAATCATCGTTTGTTAGACTCACCGAAAAAGCCTTCATGGTGCGTAAATTCCGCGGTGGTCTGAATCATTTGGCGGAACTGTCACTACATTCGGAGGCGTTACATTAATTTTCATCTACCATATAATCTTAATCTCGACATAGAGTGCGAGATTGCAAGACCATGGAATCACAAAGAGTCCAAATCCGGCAAAATCGGTTTTTTGATAAACAGTATTTTTTTCTGAACAGCAAGTTTTGCTCGAATACCATGGATTATTCTTGGCCGGAATTTGTTCCTAACCAGCGAGGAGTTCCGTCCATGCCAATCGATTTTATTTCTTGAAAAATTTAGGAACCATGACTACGTACCTAAGATTATCGGAACATTATTTAGCGCAGGACGTGGGGGCTCATTCTTTTTTACTATCTATCCTCTTATCCAATTGGACAGATGCCATTCGCGGTTCGAGAAGTCTCAGGGTGTATTGTGTACGATAATTGGAAAATTTTCGAGGGCTTCGTTTTGTTATAAAGCAACTCCCGCTCGTCCAATTTTTTCCCGATTCAATATGATTCCGGGAATTTTCCTTCTTTTAACTAGGAGCCGTTATGATATTCTAGATAATATTGACAACTTAATCCGCGTTTTCCTTATTCTCCGGTAATAGACCTCTACATGTGGCGTCCCGTATGTTAATCACGACAGCAGTAGAAGAAGGTATAGAGGCAATTTGTGTGATCGATCCTTGCAACTTACTTCGGAACAACATCGATCTCGATGTTTGGGGGTTATTCATTGGCAAATGGAATTTTGATGGTTTCTACCGGCGCAAGTAGCTAAACTGGATGTGCCTACCACGCCAACAGTTGTTGTCATTAGGTAAAACATTTGATTATGACCACTCTCTAAAGTGGCTGTGAGAAAGACTTCACGAATGAGAAATTTCTGTTTCCAATCCAAATAACCCAACCCCTCACCCCATTTTTTCTACATCTTATTTCAGCGCGATCTATTATTTCACAAATGCAATACCATGGTAAGCATGCTGATTCATGCAGCCACTCTCTAACATCGCATGCAAGGATGCAAAGCATAAAAACTTACTGAGTACTCCAAGCCAAAACACAACACACTACTGCCCTTAGACGAAATACGCATTTCTGATCCTAAACTATACTGGAAATGCTAAGAAAACAATGCAAAATGCTACTACAATAGACTCTACTTCTACCAATGCCATGTAATAATGCTGCAAATCTAAAACCATTCATTCAACTCGGTGTAATTGATATTACAATGCAGTTAGTATGATGCGCCGAGCCCGGTGCATGCAAGACAAATGAATAATGCAAACATGCAAGCATGAGTATGCTAATTGAAACATGCCCTAATCTAACCATCATAAGCTGGTAAATAAAAGGGAGAAAGACGTGGGGTTGGAAGACATACATCACACGCATGCACACTTATTACAATTGTGCCCTAGCTCGGAGGGTCCGAATAAATAATACAGTCCGAATGAATAATTACAGTCCGAATAAGTACAAAATCCTAATTAATTAACAACTTAACTAGGAAAGCAGATAAATTAGCATGCAAGCTATGGACCGCCTCAGCTCCGTTCCGAATGATGAATGATGCATGTTCGAGTTGCCTTACGCGGAAATCCATTGCGTTGTACCGATTCGCCTCTGTTTACATTTAATCCCGGAATGCTGTGCGAAGCTCCAGAAGACTGTTGATTTCTAATTTGCTGCAACAGAGAGCAAGAAAGGGGCATGGCAAAGTATTTTCACATATGTATGCATGACTACTCTTCAGGGAGTGTAGTCCTCGATCCTTGTGCCACCAATCACGCATCTCGATGCATGATGGCCGAGGAGTCGAATTGCACTACTCGATGTGAAATGAATGCACATATAAACACAACAAGGCCTAGACTCATCATGGTTAATCCGAAGTGTCGGCGACCGGGAATTGAGACACGTTCCGTCACTTGGAGTACGAAACATCCCTCGTTTCCAGTGCTTGGGCTAACTCTTATCCCAAACACGATGCAAATGAGATGGCATACACAATGCGACTAACATGCGACCTAGTATACGCAATGCTATGAACTGAAATGGCATACACAATGCATGATGGACTTACACCAATAGGAGTGGACCTCAGCCACACCCACATCAGTGGCCATATGATGGAAATGAGACAACCGAAACACATGCAAACATGCACGGATGCAAAGGACCGATCCTAAGGCATGACATGCAACTCTAACTAAGCATGGCAGAGGATGAAGTATGGCATAGAATGGCATATGATACAGCTCTGAAACATGATACAAAATGGTCCCGAAACATGCAAGCTAGGGGGGCCGGGTACCGAAACTAGTGAAGTGCGTTACACTAGAGGTACCCAAAGTAATGCACCAAAGGCAAAACCAACCCCAAACAGACCCTAGGCAGGTCTGAAATAGTGGGAAATTGGCCTAAAATGATGACTCAAAATGCAACGAAATGGAACTCATTCAATGGTCGGTAAATGGGGCATACAAGCTCGACTCTGAAACGCATTTAAAGAGATGAAAACATGGCAACATGGAATTCAAACAAGCTCTGAAATGTGATGAATAATAGGCTCAAAACATGAACACACCTCAGTATATGCATGGAATGGATCTCAAAATTCAAAGCTAATCATGGACCTTGAACTACAAGCATGCAAAACTAACATCATTCGACCACAAGACCCAAAAACAGAGCTAGGGCAGTCCAAAATAAGCACATTATCAGTTATGACAGCCCTAAAACCCACCAAAAAAATCCTGAAATTGGTCTAGGAAGCATGCAATGAAAGGTCCCTTTGAAAGGCCTTGAATGGGATTGTTCTACACATGCATCATAGACATAAAATATGAAAAAATGGGCTCCGGATAGAGCTAATGCAGACCATAAAACTCACAAAATAAGTCCTGGAATGTGACTTCACAACATGAAAAATGGAGCTCCTTTGGAAGGCCAACAATGCTAGTAAAGAGAATGAGGGGTGAGAGGGTCACCCCTCTATGATTTTGGAGCTCAAAGACACATCAAAGCCACTGAAAATCCACTGGATTTCAGTGTCTAAGAGGCCAAAACAAGGCCAATGCAAATGCTCAAATGCATGGCTCAAAGCATGAGGAAATAAAGCATGCAAGGAATAAGATGACTCCAAACAGAAAAGTCACCTCAATAAAACTTAAATAGGAGGTCAAAACAAGACTTTCTTCAGTTCATGGAAAATCTCGAAAATGCTCACAAGTAGGGCTAAGATATGATGCAAAATAAGCCTACAAAGAGGGATAGAGCATACAAGGAGGTAGATGGTCTCAAACAGAAAAGTGTCCTTAATCAAACTCCAAGAGGAGCTCAAAAGAAGACACTTTTCAGTTTATGACAAAGTCCAGAAATGCTTGAAAATAAGGCTAATCAATGGAGCAAAACAATGCAAAAAAGGGAAAAATAGAGACTCACCCTTGTAGACAATGACTCCAGCAGCTTCTGGACCAAGTTGGTGAACCTTCAACCTTTTCAAATCAGCCCCAAGATGCTTGGATGGATGGTGGAGGTGTTGTGCTAAGGGTTGGTGTGCAAATGGTGCAAGAATATTAGGGTTTTGGAGCTCAAGTGTAGAGATATAGAGAGAGAGGTGTATAAGCTCTAACCAAAAGGTTCAACCCTTGCAATGGAAGCTCAGCCCCTCCTTTATAGAGGAGAGGCTCTAAAGCTTCTTAAGGAAGCTAAAAACCAAGCTCAAAGATCCTCCATACATGTGTATGGAGGATCACTTCTGAGGCTTCCAGCTGGCACAGCTGGCTTACACTCAAAGAGACCAAAAAGTAAGAAGCAGGCCGACCAGTTAAGGTGGTCGGCCGGCCACTCCCCCTGGTCGGCCGACCAGGGGTCAAAAGGTTCAAGAAGAAATGTTAGCCGACCACCCCAGAAAGGTGGCCTCCTAGATGAGTGCAACACAGCTGTATAGTAGAAAACCAGAAAATATAACCCAAGAGAGAGAAAAACCAGCTTTTTAGCAAGGTTCAAAAGGGTCAAGAAGAATTACTGGTCAGCCTAGCCATATTGGTGGCCTCCCAGATGAGCACAACACAATAGTGGTATGAAAAGCTAGAAATTGTGGCTCAAAAGTGAGAAAAATCAGCTTTCTGTCAGAAAAGTCAGCTTTAGGAGAAAGAAAAAGAGAAAACTGGTTTCTAAGGGGAAAAGGTGGCCTCCCACCATACTACCACCTCCCTAGCAATGAAAATAGGGTCCCTACCAAAAATGGACTAAGATGGATGCAAAACGTGAGTTCAGGGGCCAAAACGCGCAGTCTAGAGCCCCGAAAACAGGTTGTTAGGCACCGGAAGTGGCGTATGACCACGAAGGTGGTCTCCCGGGCCACAGTGTCCCTCTAAAGGGAAGAAATAAGGTGTGTGCCAAAAACCAGAGCAAACAGAAGTAATTAAGCAGTCCCGAACCAAGGAGCACGGCCGACGGCTCCAAAAATCGGAAACTGGCCTCCAAACGGGAAAAATGGCCTACAACCACGAAACGTAGCCTACGGCCACTAAGAGATGGTCTACAAGACCTCTCCCTTCCTTCGAGAAGAGAAAACAGAGAAAGCAGGACCTGGTTCGCAAACCGAGACAAAGCACAAAAGAGCCCCGAAGTCTAAAGGCAAGGCTCGCAGCCGAGACTCTGAAACCTCAGAACGAGCACAATATGCATCATCACCGAGCGTTCAATTGGTGACGTCTGAGTCTTAAGGTCAATCAAAAATGGGGTGTCTACAGTATTTAACCTAAAACACTACAGACATCACTATTTTATCCTAGAAATGGGTAGGAGTTTGACTCTCCAGTGATCCTTCTGAGTCATACACAACTCAGCTGTCCCTTTGAACCTAGATCTTGGGATCTCCAGTCAATTAGGTTGGATTGCCGTTGTGGTAACTCTTATTTAATAGGCTTAAGTCCCATTCTCCTCGATGAATTCTCAACTAGCTCTCTTGCTAACCCTTTGGTTAATGGATCCGCTATATTGTCTTTAAACTTCACATATTCAATGGAAATAATTCCATTAGAGAGTAGTTGTCTCACGGTGTTATGTCGATGACGAATATGTCATGACTTACCATTATACATATGACTCTGTGCTCTACCTATTGCGGATTGACTATCACAATGTATGCAAATAGCAGGCATCGGTTTTGGCCACATTGGAATATCTTCAAGAAAATGGCGAAGCCATTCTGCTTCTTTCCCTGCTTTATCTAAAGCTATGAATTCTGATTCCATAGTAGACCTAGCAATGCAAGTCTATTTGGAAGATTTATAAGACACAGCCGCCCTACCAAGAATAAAGACATACCCACTAGTGGACTTAGAGTCTCAAGTGTTCGATACCCAATTTACATCACAGTATCCTTCAAGTACTGCTGGATATCTAGTATAATTAAGCCCAATGTTATGAGTAAATCAGAGATATCTTAGAACCCTTATAATTGCTTTCCAGTGTTCTACTCCTGGGTTACTTGTATATCTACTTAATTTACTTGCTGCATAAGCTATATCTGGGCGAGTGCAGTTCATCAAATACATTAAGCTTCCAATAATTTTGGCATACTTTAAGTGAGAAATACTTTCATGTACATTCTTAGAAAGAAACAAATTAACGTCCATAGGTGTTCTAACAAGATGATCATCATCTTTGCTGAATTTGTCAAGTATTTTCTCAATGTAATGAGATTGTGACAAAGCATATCCTTCTAATGTTTTGGTAATTTTCATACCAAAAATTACATCAGCAATGCCCATGTCTTTCATGTCAGAATGTTTATTTAACATTTTCCTAGTAGTTTTAATTATGTCATTATTACTACCTATGATGAGTATATCATCCACATAAAGACATACAATGACATAATCTCTGTCTGTGTTTTTAATATAAACACATTTGTCACACTCATTAATTTTAAATCCATTTGACATCATTGCCTGGTCAAATTTCTCATGCCATTGCTTTGGCACTTGTTTTAAACCATATAATGATTTAACCAATTTACACACTTTCTTTTCTTTTCCTGAAACAGAAAATCCTTCTAGTTGTTCTATGTAAATTTCTTCATCTAACTCACCATTTAAGAAAGCGATTTTCATATCCATTTGATGAATTTCTAGATTGTACAAAGATGCAATAGCAATTAGCATTCTAATAGATGTTATTCTAATAACCGGTGAGTACGTATCAAAGTAATCTAGACCTTTTTTTTGTCTATACTCTTTGATCACTAGTCTTGCCTTATATTTTTCAATTGATCCATCCGCTTTCATTTTCCTTTTGAAAATCCACTTATATCCAAGAGGTTTATAACCTGGTGGCAAATCCACCAATTTTCAAGTGTGATTTTGCAAGATGGATTCAACTTCACTATTGACAGCTTCTTTTTATAAAGAAGCTTCAAGACTGAACATAGCCTCTTTAAAAGTTAAAGGCTCATTTTCTAACAAAAAAGTTAGAAAATTTGAACCAAAAGATTTTGAGGTTCTAGCACGTTTACTACGCCTAAGTTCCTTTTCCTCATTTTAATCTACCTCTTGCTCTTGCTCTTGCTCTTGTTCTTGATCATGTTCTTGATCCTGACTAGTAATAACATCATGAGATCTTTTGTTATTACTAGTCTCTTGTCCAGTCTTATCCAGTCTTATTTAGAAATACATGTTCAAAGAATGATGCATTCTGAGATTCTATAATAGTATTTACATGCATTTCGATATGTTTTGATTTATGAATCAAAAACCGATATGCACTACTATTCTTGGCATAACCAATGGAAATGCAATCAACAGTTTTAGAACTTATCTTTGTCTTTTTAGGACTAGGAATAGCCACTTTAGCCAAACACCCTCACACTTTTAAGTATTTGTAGGATGGTACTCTCTCATGCCACAATTCATAAGGTGTTTGATTCACTTTTTTTCGAGATACTTTATTAAATATATAATTAGCAGAAAGTATTGCTTCCCCTCACAAGTTCTGAGGTAATCTAAAACTTATTAACATGGCATTCATCATTTCTTTTAAAGTCCTATTCTTCTTTTCAGCAATTCTATTTTGCTAAGGTGAGTAATAAGTGATGGTTTAATGAATTATTCTATGTTCTTTACAAAACTCACCAAAAGGTGATTTATATTCACCACCTCTATCACTTTCAAGTTTCTTAATTTTCTTACTAAGTTGATTTTCAACTTCATTCTTGTATTGAATAAAAGTTTCCAAAACCTCATCCTTGGTTCGAATTAAATAAACATAACTATATCTAGTATAGTCATCTACAAAAGTGATAAAGTACTTTTTCCCACCTCTAGTTTGAATTGATTTAAAATTACAAACATCACTATAAATTAATTCAAGTGGTTCCGTACTTTTTTAATTGAATGAAAAGGAGTTTTGGATAATTTTACCTCAACGCAAATTTCACATTTATGATTTGAATCAATGTCAAATTTAGGTAAATATTCCATATTAATTAATCTACACAAAGATCCAAAATTAACATGTCCAAGTCTACCATGCCATAAATTTGAAGACTCAAGCAAGTAAGAAGAAGATGTATTTTTATTAATAACAAAGGGTACAATGGTCATTACATTCATTTTGAAAAGGCCATCAGACATGTAACCTTTTCCTACATAAATCCTATTTTTGGTAAGTACAAATTTATCACTCTCAAAAACTAGCCTAAACCCATTTTTACTTAACAAAGATCCGAAACAAAGATTCTTGTAAATGTCCGGTACATGTAGCAGATTGTTGAGAGTGAGTTCCTTTCCAGATGTCATCTTCAGAACGATCTTCTCTTGTCCTTCAACTTTGGAAGTTGAGGAGTTGCCCATAAAAAGTTATTTACCGTTGTTCACTATAGAATAAGATGTGAACATTTTTTTGTCAGCACAAATGTGGCGAGTAGCACCAGTGTCCACCCACCATTCTTTAGGATTTCTGACAAGGTTTGCCTCGAAAATAACTGCAGAAAGATTTATATTATCTACACCATTAGAAATATTGTCCATTTCGGTCATATGGGCTTGAGCAGGCTTCTTGCTTGTTCTTCTTTTGCTTTTGCCTTTGCTACTGCAATCTTTGGCCCGATGTCCCTCTTTGTCACATATGTAACACTTGCCATTAAACTTGTACTTTTTAGTTTCCCCTCCTCCCCCCTTTAGAGCCTTGTGAACTTTCTCCAGAAAACTTTTGTTTCTTTGCTTTTGGAGCATGTTCCACCACATTTTCCTTAGACTCCATTAGATGCTTACCAGCCCGCTTCTCTGAATTGCGGTTGTCCTCCTCAATCCTTAAACGCACAATTAATTCTTCCAAAGATATTTCTTTGCACTTGTGTTTGAGGTAGTTCTTGAATTCCTTCCAGCCTTGTGGTAATTTCTCAATTAAGGCTCTAACTTGGAAGGATTCATTGAGAGACATGCTTTCTACGTTAATGTCATGCATAATGAGTTGGAGATCTTGAACTTGGCTGATCACAGTCTTAGAATCAACCATCACAAAGTCTAGGAATTTGCCAACCACAAATTGTTTTGAGTCGGCATCTTCCGTTTTGTACTTTTTCTCCAAAGACTCCCAAAGTTCCTTTGATATTTTGATACGACTGTAGACGTTGTATAATGTGTTGTCAAGTCTGTTCAAGATGTAGTTCCGGTAAAGGAAATCAACATGTTTCTAAGCATCGACCGCAACAACTACTTGCTGGTCAGTTTCATCCTCGTTCAGAGTAGGAGCGTTCTCGCGAAGAAAACGAGCCAGGTTCAAAGTTGTAAGATAGAACAACATTTTCTGTTACCATCTTTTAAAATAAGTTCTTGCGAACTTTTCTGGCTTCTCACCATAATTGACTGGCACAGTAACAACAGGAGGGGTTGGAGCAATTGCAGCCACCACACTAGTACTTGTTTAGGCATTAGTTTGACCAGTTTCAGTAGCCATGAATTCTAAATTATAAAACAAAATTATAATTAAAATTTTATACTACACAGAAAACATAAACAAAAACCAAAACCACAGAATTAAATTATGTAAAAATAAAAGAAACAAGAAATGTAACTTTTATTTTTCAATTAATTTGAAATAAAATAAAATTTTATTTAACCAAATTAATTTCACACAGAAAAATAAATTTCTGTAACACTTCAATAATTAAAATACTGAAACAGAATTTTAATTAATAAACACTCATAAATAATTTTTGAAAAACAAAATTAATTTCTGACAAAATTCCACAAATAAATATTCTGAATTGTTAATGACACCAGTATATTACTATTAGTTGTCAAAGAAAATAGACAGTATATTACTACTATCTGTCAAACATTATATTACTACTATTTATTTTTCAACCAGAATATTATTTTGTAAAATCACAGAAAATAATTTCTGTAAGAAGAAGAAAGAGAAAGGGAAATAAACGAAAAATTCTGTAAACAGAATAATTCTAATCTGTCTTAAGATTGATGGAACAATCTTCTGTGTAAAATAAATTAATGAAACAAATCAAATAAATAAAATAGATTACTTATCAAATTTATTTTACCGCACCGAAAAAAATAATTAAAAGATCAAGTCGAGTGTGTGATACTCTGTCCTTAAGACAGATTCGCCGGCTATGGTGTTTACGGTTAAGTGGCGTCTATCTCTCAGGATACAATGATCTTCAAAAATTATAGTAGCACTTCAAACAATTTGTTCGGCGAACTAGAACCTGTGTTCTATGCTCTTTTTAATTTTCCTAAAAAAAAAACTAATATGAAGAATATATGCAACACAACAGAAAATTGGACAACACAAGTAATTTTCAAACTGTTTTTGGATGACCAAACTGCTGGAACAATGTTGGTATTTATAGGCAAAATAATCTACCCGAACAGATTCAATTTTGAACCGAACAGGTGCAATTTTGAATGAACAGATGCAGTCCAAAATTCAACAGATCTGCTGGACAGATTAATTTGTTTGAACTGTGCAGTTTGAATCTGTGTAACTGCAGCAGTTTCTGGCAGTTTAATAACTGTAAAACCAGTTGAATCTGTTAGGAAATTTCGGACTGAAGGAGATAAAAATGAACAAAAAATTAATTTAATTTTTGACACAAAATTTGAATTTGATTTCATTAAAAATTCAAATAAATTTCGTCCAAAAAATTTATATAAGAACCGACCCAACCCACAACCCACACCTAGCACGGCTCGACTCGGCTCGGCTCGGCCGATCGAACGGACGGCGAGGGTGACACGTGCGCATGTACGGTGGTTTGGGCTAAGGTTCACTTTGTCTATAACTCATCCCTTCTACAAACTTGGAGTGCCCCTTGGGGCCCAACCCAAGTGTTGCCACCTAGAGTTTATATACATACACAAACTCTCTTAAAGTTTCATGTGGGATAACCATTTCAAGGAAACCCACATTTTATTTTTTTAAATGTCCATTCCACGAACCTGAAAATGACGTCAAGTTCCCATTCACTCATAAATGGTTTTGACGAACCGTCTTCACCGTGTGACATGCCACGCGGCAAAGAACATGTTACCTCTTTGAACCTACCCTAAAAGACGAGTGAACCCTACTCAATTTTAGGCTCAAAATTGACCCAAAATAAACCTATAAAAACCAATTTTTCCACATAGATTTGTAGTCATTTTTAGCGTTACATTTAAAAATTGGCCTTCTTGGTTGAGATTTGTTGCCAATTTTAGTGCGTAGCATTAACAGCTTCACTTTTTTTATTGAAGCAATTTTTTATTTCTATTTTTTCGATAATTGGACTCATAGCCTAAACAAAAAAACACCCCAGACCACCCACAGGAAAATACGTCATATTAGGAGTGAGGGTTGATTTTCGAGACCATAATTAAACAGAAAACTTAATTGGAGAGCACGTGGCAGAATAGATTAAGTTAATAACCTACTAATAAGAAAATGAGAATATCGGAGTGGTTCGTCCACTCAGGAACACTTCAACGATCAAGTCAATCAAATAATCTCTCAAAGATATCGCACAAGTATTCAATGCACAAATTAAAACGTACCTTAGACCTACGAGAGTACCTTACTTTTATAGCCAGCAGTGTCCTACTCCTCTAGAAGTCTGACTTCATAGGATTCAAGCACAATACTCATCTCAGACTCCCAGCTAGATTAGAATAAACTCCTCAAGAACCTTATCCTTATCTAGACTAAGAGCCTCCTCTTATCTAGGACTCTTGTCCTCTATCCAGATATCTCAGATTTCGACATTACCGCACCGAACCTCGATAACACCACAATCATCTCGGCAAACATGGCTCGCCCACATAACACCTCGGTTGACATCTCGAAGGCACCTTGGTCACATAACGTCATTTCCAAAATACTTCCCCACATTATGGGTGCAAATTAGGTGTGTATTAAGGGAGCTCACGATTTAGATTAGGTCGGGTGACTTTCTATCTGTCACCCATTTGAACTTAGGTGGATTAAAAAAAATCAATTGGTACCCGTCTACTTAATTGGAGAATGCAATATAAAAATATGTAGAGGATGAATGAAAATGATAATATGAGATGTCATGTAATGCTAAAGGCGAATAATTTAGATATAAAAAAGTATCAAGAAAAATAATGTGTGATCCCAATTCATTTTATGTGAATTCCCACCATACGAGAATTAAATCTAGACAACATATTATTTTTTCTTGGTAATTTTTTGTGTTAGAATTCTTGATTTCTAATATTACTCTTTGGTCATATCCAATTAGAGTTGGATCCCCTCCGGTCCTTAATCCGGACTGAAGGGAATTGTTTGGGCCCGTGGGGTTTACTACGGATCTCGTTTCAATAATCCGAACAATTCATTTGGTCAGGCACTTCATGTATATTAATCCAAAAAAAAAAAAAATTAAGTCGGTCTAATAATCGTAATTTATTCAATTTATAACGTTTGTCACCAAAAAAAATAAATAGTCTATTTTTGAAAATACAATTATTGTCTCTTTTTTATTTTTGGGTGATAAATATAACAAATTGAATAAGTTATAATTACATCGATCTAATTTTTTTATGATTGATATACATAAAATATTTGATAAAATAAACGTTTAGAATTATTAAAACGGGACTTATGGTGAATTCCACGAGGTTGAACAACTCCTTCCGATCTCAATTAATGACTGAGGGCTCCAAGTCCTATCCAATTTCAAGGTGCTGTTGAAAAATATAGGGTAAGTAAAATATCAGAAGGAAATTTCATGCGACCAAAAAAAAAAATTATTCAATTTTTTTTGTTTCAATTTTTTAAATTTAATTTTTTTTTAAATTGAGTTTTTATTTTTCGTATTTTTTTGTTTTTACTAAATATTTTTTAAATTTTAAGTAATTTTTTTTACATTTTTAGATGCACCTTACTTAGATATATCTAAATAATAAAATATTTTAAAAAATTAATAAATACACAAAAATATGAAAAATATATTGAATTTTTATTTTATTTTTGTATTTTTTTGGTATTAAGGCCTCGTTTGGGAACCTTCATTTTTAGCCAAAAAGTTACTAAATTAGCCAAAAAGCCAACAACCCCTACCAAAAAGTCAAAGATTTTTTTTTCTCTCTACGTTTTATACATCTTTTCGTAAAAAGCCAAAAAATCATTCCAAACATAATAATTTTTTTTAACTCATATTTTAGCCAAATAGCCAAAAAAATACTAAATTTGCCTGTTTCCAAACGAGGCCTAAGTGTATTTTTTACAGATTTTTTTCACAAATATTATACTTTTTAAGTATATTTATGTTAGGTGTGACTAAAATTTTTTTAAAAAAGTATATTTATGTTAGGTGTGACTAAAAATTTTAAAAAAAAATTTTGCTTAAAATATTAAAAAAATATTAAAAATATTAAAATACGAAAATAAAAAAATAAAATTTTTGAAAACTGTTTTATGCAAACCAAAACCAAACAAGCTCAGATTTAGAGGGAATCAAACCAAATATTTTCTTAGAATTTAGGAATAATATATTAATTATATTATAAATACTCAAGATTATATAAAAGTATAAGAAAAATGTTTGGATATTTTTAACCGTTGGCCCTCCTTGTCTAAGTTCTAATTAACATTACTAATAATAATAATATTATGATGATCAAATTTAAATATAAAATTTTATATTTTTGATATGTCACTAATAAATGGATTTAAAATATAAAAAGTATTTGTAACCAGAAAAAATAAAAAAGAAAAATCTATTTGTACATTAAATGGTATCTAAAATTTATTACAAAAAAAAAATTGATTACCATAACTAAAGTTATAATCAAACAGTGGAGCAAGCTACATCAAAACTATGGTCAAAATTCATGTGAAATAAACTATATTTGAATCTTTAAAAAAGATTTATAAAATTATTTTGTGATAGAAATTAATGTGAAATAAAGTCGGTCCACACGATCAAAAACTGTGAGCTCACCTGCCATGTCCCTGACTCGACTGGGTCATCCAG
This sequence comes from Camellia sinensis, assembly GCF_004153795.1. Lineage (NCBI taxonomy): Eukaryota > Viridiplantae > Streptophyta > Magnoliopsida > Ericales > Theaceae > Camellia > Camellia sinensis. Next base: position 751,054 of record NW_021027688.1, read on the forward strand.
TCAAACTGAGCCAACTCACTCAATCAATTGAATATTACTCAATTTATTATCAAAGAAATTACCTTTGTTGCCCTAGACTTCAATTTTTCAAATCTTCAACGGTCAATATTCAAATACTATGTACAACGTCTAAACCTCTCCATTGCATTCCATTCTTTCGTTATGACATTGAACTTTTCTTTTCCCTAACTCTCTCTTTTCCCCTACTACTCTTCTTCTCTACCCTAATCTTTGACTCACCCATACAACTTTTTATCATATAAACATAAAAAAACATTCACAATAAAAACACAATCTGCAAATATATATGCCCATCAAATTCACTCTTCAATCTTAATATATCTTTCAGTGTTACAATTGTTTTTCTTATTTATTTTCTTCTAGTGAACATGGTTTTTTTATCTTGGAGGAGACGAAGAGCCGGTAATCGTGCCCAGCTTTCCGGAGGAGGCAATTTGGAGATGGATCTTACAATTCCCAGTCATTTTCTGTGCCCAATATCTCTCGATCTGATGAAAGATCCGGTTACTTTATCAACCGGGATCACATATGATCGAGAGAATATCGACAAGTGGATTGAATCCGGTAACGACAAGTGTCCGGTTACCAATTCGGCCTTAACAAGTTTTGATCAAATACCAAACCATTCAATAAGAAGAATGATCCAAGATTGGTGTGTTGAGAACCGCTGTCACGGCTTCGAACGCATACCCACGCCGAGAATCCCGGTGACCCCTCGCGAGGTATCGGAGATTTGCTCAAAGATCATGTCAGCGACTCTACGTGGTGATCAGAGCAAGTCGATGGAATTGGTGCTAAAAATCAAGACTTGGGCAAGAGATAATGATCGAAACAAGCAGTGCATTGCAGAGAACGGAACTGGTTTTGTGTTATCGGCTTCATTCGAGGCTTTTGCATCGGTTTCAAATGAAGAACATGAAGGTTTGTTGGGAGAGATCTTGTCTGCATTGACATGGATGTTCCCACTGGGTATAGAAGGGCAATCCAAGCTAGGTTCAGCCCAATCTTTACGTTGCATGGCATGGTTTTTGAAAGGGGAAGATCTTTCTGCTCGGCAAAACTCAGTTTTAGCCCTAAAACAGCTTCTTTCTTTGGATCAAAAGCACGTAATCTCTTTCGCGGAGATTGAAGGTGTTGATGAAGCTTTGGTGAAGATGGTTAAAGACCCAATTTGCCCTACAGATACTAAAGCTTCTCTGATGGTGATTTACTACATGATCACACCATCAACAGTGAGTGAGAAACTTGCATCAAGATTTGCAGACTTGGGTTTGGTCTCAATTGTTTTGGAAATTCTTGTTTGTGCTGAAAGAAGCATTTGTGAGAAGGCTTTGGGAGTTTTAGATGGTATTTGTGGTTGCAAAGAAGGGATTGAAGAGGCTCGAAACCACGCGTTAATCATGCCGGTGTTGGTTAAGAAGATATTGCGAGTTTCGGATGTGGCAACAGAGTTTTCAGTCTCCATTCTCTGGAAGCTATGTAAGAATGATGATGGTGGTGGTGGCGATCAGGCGGTGGAGGTGCTTCAAATGGGTGGTTTTCAGAAGCTGTTGCTGGTCTTACAAGTTGGTTGTGAGGATAGAACAAAGGAGAAGGCTACTGAGTTGTTGAAATTGTTGAATCAGTATAGAGATAGGTTGGAATGTTTTGATTCAACTATGGATTTCAAGTATCTCAAAAGGTCATGGTAAGGTTCTCAAAAAAAAAAGAAAAATGTCATGGTAAATGGTTTGTTATGGAACATATTTGGTAAGGTTAGATATGAAAGATGTACAATGATACACAGAATATTATACAATTAAGGAATGTTAGGAATGACAATAATGGTGTGGGTATGTCTCTTTTTTATTTTTTTATGAAAATAATTTTAAAAAAGAGTAGATAATTGATGTGATAACTTGTGGCAAATAAGTCAATAAGTAACTTGTAAATATTGTGCGATCAAGATTTATTTTAAGTGTAAGTTTCACTATAAAAGAATTGAATATGAATCATACATCACAGTTCAGAATAGTCTCTTATTTTTTGGGAGTCTCTATGGCAAAGGAAAATTTGAGGGTACCAAAAAATATCCAGAAAATTATCATGAATTTTTCATCTATGGTGAGCATTTAAGTTTGTTATTGTAGGTCTAAATCTTGAATGAATCTTGATTATTTATTTCAAATTCTGAGTGATTATTTTTTTTTCCGGGGCTATACTTCTTATTGCAAAAAGAACAGTGATTCTCTCTCGTCTTCAAAGAGAGGTGTGGACTATTTGATCCAATGATCTTTTAGGTTTTTGTACATAGATATCTTTTAAAATGATCATAATTAATACAATGCATTTGTTTTTAAAAAATAAATGAATTATTTTAAAAATTATACCAATCATCCAAATTTTAAATTCAAATGAGATAAAATCAGGTGATTATAATTAACGATCAATCTGACATTTTTTTAAAATGATCTACACAGATTAGCTTAATCAGAGCCTATAGTGGGCTCATGATCCCAGACTGGAAGGTCGAATTCTGTTTTGAAAACTGGACACACGCTGAATCTTTGAAAAAAAAGTATTGAGAAAGTCAACCTCCCTTTGTCTTTGGAATCATAATTTTAAATGGAAACTTTTTAAATCATTTTTTAAAATTTATAATTAAATATACAATTCAAAATTATTTAAAATTCAATTTAAAATTTAGGACGAATTACTCTAACACTCCCTATAGTTTAAGACTTGTGTCACTTTGATCCCTAATTTTTTAATTGTAACACATTTAATTCTGAATTTTAAATATTGTTCCAAATAAGAACAATTAAAGATACCATCGCTCAATTTCAAGGGCAAAGTCGTCAATTTGATAAAATATAAACTAATTTGACAAAATAAATATCAAAAAAATATTTTTGAATTTTAAAAAATTATTTCTACTCACCAAAGATAAAATTATGTAAGATTGATAAATCTTTTACACATTTATTTATTTTTTTTACCAAATTAATTTTTATTATGTGTTTGGATGATGATTGTGTAATGGGTGGTTACTAGTAATCGATAATATTAGAAATATTTTTTGTTTTGAATTTTTTGATTTAATGGATTGGTTTAATAATGGTATCAAAATTATCGTCATATTTAACTTTTGAAAAAATAGAAACTAATTTAATGAAAATAAAAATAACTACACATTACATGATCATCATCCAAACATATAATAAAAATTAATTTGGTAAAAAATAAATAAATATGTAAAAGATTTATCAATTTTACATAATTTTATCATTGATGGGTAGAAATAATTTTTAACAATTTAAAAATATTTTTTGACATTTATTTTTGTCAAAGTAGTTTATATATTATCAAATTGACGACTTTACCCTTGAACTTGAGTAATGGTATATTCAATTGTCCATATTTGGAACAAAATTCAAAATACATGGTCATATGTATCACAATTGAAAAGTCATGGACCAAAGTGACACACAACTCTAAACTATAAGGGTCTTTAGTGTAATTCGCCCTACAATTTAATTTCAAAACTCATAGCCAAATACACAACTCATAGCCAAATACACAACTCAAAATTCAAAATTCTCAACTATTTTCAAAACTCTTTTGATGATATAGTGTTGAAGATGGTTAGTGATGAGATTATTAAATTCTTATTATAAAAAATCTAAAAAAACATTAATTTCTATATTTAAAAAATATCTAAAACAAATGTAAATTTTTTTTTTCAAATAACAAGTTGCAATCGCCCCAAAAAAAAATTGCATTATTCCGGTTAATCGGCCGGATGACCGGACAGATGTTCGGAGGATATCCAGACAGACAACTAGGTAAACTCAATTCGTACTTTTTAAAATTTAAAAATTCTTTTTAAAACTTATAACTAAATAAATTTTTAATTACTTAAAACTCAACTCATAATTATACACTCAAACCATAACTTTTAAAAGAGAATCATAATTTCAAAACTAAACGTGATAGAGTCTCAGATTTTATGAATGGCGTAAGTTCATAAATAATAATAAATAAATATATGTAGTGTGGGGCTATAAAAAAAGTGTATACGGAAAAAAGGGTGTGTTTGATTGGACGGAGCGGTGTAGATTCGGATGATGTGTAGCGTGGGCCTCACATAGAGTTTCAGTGCACACAATAAATTCTCAATATATTTTGTGTACGAAGTTTGTGCCTGTAGCATTATTCTCAATGTGGGTCTCATGTGGGTTTTATATTCATGTGATATATTTGATAAAATTTTTGATAGAACTTTTAAAACTTCTAGCATTTTTATAATTTGATTTTAAATAAAGGTGGGTGGATGAAAATTTTAATATTAATTTTTTTCTTGTCCAAAGATTGGGAAATTCTATTTCAACACACTGCTCCCTCTCTTTTCATATACTTAATGAATTTTTTTATTACATTTTTATTTTAAAATTAAATTACCAAAATATCCATTTCCCAAAACCCTCACCTTAACTCTAACTCTCTCAAACCATCAGTTTCCACCATCACCATCCATGGCCGCCGTCTCTCCCCTCCTCCACTCTTCCCGTCGCCTTTTCTCTATCGCTGTGACCCTCCAGAGAATATAAAAATTATATTTGAAACCACTGAGAATAACATTATATTAAAGTGAGGTTTAATAGCCCTTCGTGTAGATATGAATCGAAGTGCAGTGCGAGTATTTAAAGTGCAGGTATTTAAAGAACAGGTATTTAAGGACTGGAAATGTAAATGACTGGAAAGAAAATATATGAAGTAAATGACTGGTTTGTATGGTCTGAGTCCGTCCCTCTTTCTGGGGGTTACCCTGCTATTTATACTCGTCAGTGATGACCTTCGAACTGCACTTCGAACTGTCGAACTGCTCCTCCATGATCGCTGGTCATGCTTCCTTACAAGTAGCTCCATTACGCCATTACTGGCAGTTGAGCTTCCCTCTTGTACTTAGATTTGAATATGAGTAACCGTTTGAAGACACGTCATCTTGCATCCCGTTATTTGATCTAGTGTTACTCGGATCATGTGAGGACCAATGTTCATTGTCACGTGTACGATCAGGATTAAAGGCTTGAATAACCTTCCTTTATTACCCTTACTATGCCACGTGTCGAACTGTAACTGGCTTTTACAAAATATGTAGCCAACAGATTACAATCCAAATAGTGGATAGTCCCCCATAGTCCCCCCAATCAAACAAGGCCAAAGAGTTTAGAATTGCAAAATAGGCGTTGTAGATTCGGATAATGTGTAGCGCGGGCCTCACATAGAGTTTCAATGCACACATTAAATTCTCAATATATTTTGTGTACGAAGTTTGTGCCTGTAGCATTATTCTCAATGTGGACCTAATGTGGATTTCATATTCATGTGAGATATTTGATAAAATTTTTGATAGAATTTTTAGGACTTTTAACATTTTTATAATTTGTATTTTAAATAAAGGTGGGTGGATGAAAATTTTAATATTAATTTTTTTCTTGTCCAAAGATTGGGAAATTCTATTTCAACACACTGCTCCCTCTCTTTTCATATACTTAATGAATTTTTTTATTACATTTTTATTTTAAAATTAAATTATCAAAATATCCATTTCCCAAAACCCTCACCTTAACTCTAACTCTCTCAAACCATCAGTTTCCACCATCACCATCCATGGCCGCCGTCTCTCCCCTCCTCCACTCTTCCCGTCGCCTTTTCTACCACTGCGACCTCCCTCTGCCTGAGAATATAAAAATTATATTTGAAACCACTGAGAATAACATTATATTAAAGTGAGGTTTAATAGCCCTTCGTGTAGACCATGATATGTACCTTCTGTAAGGTGTTACTCCACTTATCATTTCCTTGTGTCAGAGGAATGGTGGAATCAGTGACCAAAAGGAAGTGTAAAAGTCATTATGTGCTCTCACATGTTGCTATATCTTCTTGTTACAGTTTCATAGCTGTTTGGCATGAGTAGAAAGGACAGTAAATTGTGGACTTTTTTTCTTAATTGACTATTCCCTCTGCATGGTCATTAGTAGAATCAAACCTTCTAATTACATAATATTTCCTTCTGTTTTCTACACCCGAAAAAGATTATGTAAATGATGATATTAAAGTTTTGTGCTATAATTGCAACAAGCATCTAGGAAGCTTGGGTTTCCAGTCCTGTATGGTGATGCATCACGCGCCCACAGTTTTGCAATCTGCTGGTATTTCTTCTCTGAAAGTTGTCATAGAGGTCGTGAAAGTGGCACCGGCAGGTGAAGGGAGGGGTGGGGGTAACGATTGGAAGTGAAAGTGAGAAGAAGAGGTGTTGGCGGCAGCGACAACAGCGGTGGCTTGTTAGGGTTAAGATTTGGAGGATGAAGATGGTAAGAGTATTTTTGTCATGGTAGGATGTGTATTGAGTGAAAGTTGATAATTTAAATTTATTTAGTATGTGTATTGAGAAAAGATGTGGAAAGAGAGGAAATAGTTTGTGGAAATAAAATTTCCCCCAAGATTTAGGCACTAACTTATTCTGTCCATAAGGATAAGCTATCATAAAATGGCCAAAATACGGGTGCCTCTATTTGCACACCATATTTCATCTCAAGACAAACCATTAATTGATTTATTTTTTATTACAACATTAACCTTATGTAAAATGACTACAAAGGACAAAAGGGTTATAATATACACCTTTTGTAATCGAGTTCGACACTAAAATGTCGAACAAATGGTTAATGTTCGAAAGAAACACTCCAGACAAGTGGCTAAGGTTTGACAGAAATAGTTCGAACAAATTGTTAAGGTTTGAAAGTCCAGAGTCGAACGGTTTGCAAACTGAAATTTTCACCAACATCTTGAGGAGTCTTCACCCCTAGTTTTGTTCACTGGTATCTTGAGGAGTCTTCATCACTGGTTTTGCTCACCGGTATGTGGAGGTGACAATCAATCAGAGAAAGGAGGGGGAGATGGATTGTGGGTGGGGGTGGAGTGTGTGAGTAAGTGAATGAGAGTAAAAACGGAAGATTGTGGATGGGATGTGTTAGTAAGGATAAATATGAAAAGTTGTGGTGTGTATTGAACAAATTACTTATTTATCAATTTATTAAAAGTGTGCTTGAGTAGTGGTGTGCCTTGAGATTGAGTGGTGGTGTGCAAATAGAGCCACCTCCAAAATACCTCTCCATCACCTCTGCATCTTTCACAGCTTTTATTCCCTAGATGTTTCTCTTTCCTCATTCTAGTCGCCTCTCTCTTCTCTCTTCACCGACTCTCAGTCTTCTCAGATCTCACCACAACCGTCGATAACATGGCCGTCGATCTCTATATATGTAGCTCTTGTCACCGTCGCCGCCAGAGATGCCCCCTCTCCGTCGTTACTACTCACTCTCATTTTTGGCCTCTCGGAGTTTCCTAACACCGTCTTGTAATTCAACAACAGCGGCACCTGAATCCCGATATCCTTTTCTTGGTCTTCGTTCTCAACAAATTTCATTTTCTCTCTCTACTTTCTCACATTCACCCCTGAGATCTGCATCCATAGCAAGTCTTAGCACCTTAGTGTCGGTCTATGTCGCCCAGTCGTGTCAGTCTCTGATGATCAACAAATCGATCAAGATCTCCGAACGCGTTGCCCTTCTCGTCATTCTCAAATTCTTCATTTCCTCTAATTTAACTTGTCGGGGGTGAAGAGACTTAGATCTGTGCCCGACAAGTCTAGATTTGTGCACAACGAGAATCATATCTTCTCTAATCTCTATTTTTGTTGTCGTGGTCTTGCTTAATTTCAACGAAACATTGCGAATCACAGAATTTTCAAGTCAATTTTCTTTCTTGATTTCCTTGTTTGGATTTGAAACTCTTCCAATTCAATAATTTCTTCATCGATTTTACATTTTTTGGATTTTGTTTATCAACACTATGCTTGAATTGGTTGAGGTTTGAAGAAAATGAACAAAAAGTTATCTAAAGTGAGAGTTTTGAAATTTATGCCCTAATTACACAGATGATGATTGGAATTTGAATTTGCTTCGGCGATGGTGGCCTCCTTCTTCTTCTTCTTGTATATGTGTTTTTTGCTATATTCTCAAAATTTGAACAAATTTGATAGTTTAAACCCCCACAGGTCATGTATGTATATATGTGAACGTGTGTATCTATGTATATCTTGAGTGCATGTAAATCTGTGAGTATGTATAATATCCCAACCCTTCACATATCTTCGATATTATTCGTTTTGGGTTATACCCGCACGAATTTGTTCTTCTCAATGGGTCACCCATCTTAGAACTACTCCAACTTAAGCACGCTTAACTGGGGAGTTCTGCTAAGTATTACCTATCCTAGAACTAATCAAGTCTAAATACGCTTAATTGGGGAGTTCTGTTAGGGATTTCACCACTTAGGAAAAGGTCTCGATGCTATATAAGGGTCCATGTTTTTACTTTTATAGCCTAAGAACTTCACCTCCATTCTTAATGTGGGACACCATGACCTTACAATCCACCCCCTTTAAGGTTGCACGTCCTCGTGCAGTAGCCTGCCAACTCACAAGCCGGCCTACATGCACCGAGAGATGCCAAGGACCCGTACTCGGTATTCCAAAGAGTCAATTTTGATACCATTTGTAACATTCCGATCCTTCACATGTAATCAATATTGTCCGCTTTGGGCCATGCCCGCACGGATTTTTTATTCTCAGTGAGTCACCCATCTCAGAACTACTCCAACCTAAGTACGCTTAATTAGAGAGTTTTACTAGGGATTTCACCACCTAGAAAAAGACCTCGATGCTATATAAGGGTCTAGGGTTTTACTTTATAGCGTAGGAACTCCCCCTTCATTCCCGATGTGGGACATCAGGACCTTACAATATGTGTATGTATGTATATGTTGAGTGCATATATATTTGTGAGTGTTTGTACGTATATCTGTGAGTGTATATATGTATGAGACAAATCTAGAAAAAAATTGATGTTAATAACGATGATTGCAATAGATAAACAAAAAAGTTGACACAGATTTTCAACATATAAAAAAAAAATTGAACAGATAGATAGAATTTAAGGAAAAAAATTTTAAAAATAGATAGAGTTTACGGGAAAATTTTTGAATAGATAGCCAAAATTTTTGAATAGATAGATATAAAATTGAACAGATAAATAGAATCTAGGAAAAGAAATTGAACAGATAGATAGAATTTAGAAAAAAAATTGAACAGATGGATATAAATTTGAACAGATAACCAACTAAAAGTCAAACAGATAAAAAAAAAGTCAAGGGATAAAATTGAAAACAAAATGTCTTCTAAAACTTTTCAACAAATTATTTCACATAGCTTGAACTTCTCACTAATAAAAAATATTCACTAGACCTAATGCCTTACACCATCCTTAGATTAGATTTATCACCAATTTTCTCCTTAAACAAATCTCAAGGAATGTATTTATAATTTACAAATTATTATTATTAGGTACAATTTCAATTAAGTGTATATTTGGAAAAATATTTTCAAATCAATAATAAATTTTATAAATATTAAAAAATAAAATTATAATTTTTGGAGATAATTACATTTTACCACCTTGTGGTTTAACGCATTTTCACATTACCTCCTTAACATTTATAAATGTACTCATAAGCTCCTTGTGGTTTTGAGTAATGTGTAAAAGTGATGGGACGTGATAGAATTAATAAAAAGACTAGAATACCCTTATTTTTTCTTCAATTTTCTTATGAATGCCATTTTACTTCTATTTTTTTTTTTTTTTTTTTTGCAGTTAAACTCTCTCTCTCTCTCTGAATGAGCATGTGGTAGAGTTGTAGACTGGGTACGATGATGGGTAAGACTCGGGTATCCACTCCCTACCCAAGTTTCTGATTCTCCTCTCTCTCTTTCTCTATTTCTCTCACTATCTCTGTCTCTCATGTAAAATTTGAATCAAATGTAATGGGAACTGGTTTCTCTCACATTTTCCCTCACTTCAACCCAGCTACGACGGTGAACTGGTCAACCCACCACATGTGACACCCTAATTGTTTAATTAAATATCATGTATAATTAGAATAAAATAAAATAGTGAATGTTATGTGATAAGGTGCAATTTAATTAGGGATTATATATTATCAACAAAAAAAAAATGAAGCAGGTATAGGTTTGGTAAATCACCAACTTAGGTCTCATAGCTTTGATCAATCACCAATTAGAGGGACACGTGGGGAAAGGGCAAAGTGACGCCTGTTAATACATGTGGCCGAGGGTAGATGCACGCTTACTGCCTATAAATAAGTAGTGACTGACTGAGCTTCAACAAAACAAAAAAAAAATGTATACAAATCAATAGGTAAGAGGCAGCATTCAAGTAGGAGGGAGGTAGTAGTAGGAAAAAGCTAAGGGTCAATCTTAAGGTGAGTTATATTATACCTTGATTTACCATAATATGTTTTTTATATGTCTTGAGTCACCATAATATATTTTATGAATGTTTTGAGTTACCACAATTTACTTTATATAATTTATATTTTGTTGTTATATTAATGTTTCAATTATGTGGATTATTTTCTGACCCCTATTTTCTTAAATTGAAACCCATGGATATGTTTGTTTAAATTTTAGAAAGTATTTGACAATGATCTTGTAAATAATTATTTTCTGTAAGTACCACCATGGGAGTCTCATGTCTTGGGAGACTTAAATAACCATTGGCCCCCCTGTTTGGCCACTTTGTGGTTCTCTGTTTGTCATGGATTTATTGACCCCATGTTCTGATTGTCACTCCAGTGACCCCTGTTCTGATTGTCACTCCAGTGATCCCTGTTCTGTTATGTTCTGTTCTGTACCGTAGTTATAGTTATTTATGTAATTTTTGTATTTCAGTTTTTGCCACTTAAATAATTTGTTTATTCAACTTAAATTATGTTAATGTTTTAACTTGGATAACTATCTATGGCTATTTTGTGCCCCTATACTCACAGTATAATATTTCTCACTCTACTATGTGCTTATAGTTGTTACCCCTTTCGGGTGACAAGATTTAGCAGGATCAAATGGGGGATAAATCACAATGTTTTCTTTTTTGTACTACCTGTATTTCTGATTGGACTCTTGTAATAAAATGAAAGCCCAAATGACTATTTTTATTTCCTTTTAACAAACTTTTGGTATCCAATTATTTTATTTTAATTTATTCGTTGCACTACTATTACAAAAATTTTAGAATTATTTTATTATTATCTTGTTGCAACTCCAAACCTTTGGGTACCAGGTTTGGGTCGTGACAAAGTGGTATTAGAGCAATGGTTTTTTTTTTTTATCAAAATGAATTTAGTATATTTTTTCTAACTTGTTCTGTACAATTATTCACATTATTTGAAATAATTATTTGAGACAAAAACAAAAATATACTAATAATAAATTTAACTTCATTATTTGATATTATGGTCTGTGTTTTCCAAAACAAAAAAAAAATTAATTAAATTGTCTAACACAAGTAAATCGTGTTATAAATATTTCGGGGCTAAATTTTCCTGTGTTGTAGGAAATGGCAAACCTAATGGAGTTATTTTGGTTCGAGCCCTAAGGAGTTCATCTTATCCCGAACCTATTAGAAGGCTGGGGTGATTTGGAAAGTCTTGTCAAGCAAGCCCACCCGACACTTGATCGACTCATGGGGCGACCCGTGTATTTGCAGGCCGACCCCGATGAGGATTTCTTATTTTGGAGACTTAGCCAAGGCAGCACTCCGGAGAGGTATATAGGGCCGACCCACGTTGTTGGTCTTGCTCGAGACCTAGGACAACCGTATTTTCTAGTCGCACCTCTACCCCTGGACTTTGCGGAAAGTAGAGGACATGCATATCCTAGCAGCCACATTTGCACTACGACACCTCCTCCACAACACATTGTCCAGACCCCAACTGTGGACTTCACCAACAATGTATCATGCTTGGAGATACCGGTGTAGATTACCGGATAGGAGTTTTGGGGTTATGATCATAGTATTCTTGTCTACATGGTCCGGGTAGTATGGTGGTGCTTTGGAGTAGAGCTTAATGGATGGGAGTTTGAGCCCCTCATGTAGAGTGAGTTCGTGGGGTTATTTCATGGGCCAGTTTTCCAGAGCCAGTTCTCATGGTGGCCTAATGGTCCCTTCTAGACATCTGACCAGGAGATCATTTTTTTTTTGTGACCTAACCATGATTAGTCTAATCTTTCTATTTTTGTATTAATAGGATTAGACACTAACTCTTGACTGTATTTTAAGTACGTTGTACTAATATGTTTTCTTTTGCATAAGTAAAAATGAAATATGTACTGTTATAGTATCTTGTGAATCATAGATATGATATCGTGATATGTACTGTTATAGTATCTTGTAAATCATAGATAATTAAATGTATACTAAGTGATTCAAAAAAAAAAAAGGACTGTTCACTAACTGTTTTCACCTTATAGTAATGGCTAATGATGGAAATGGAACCGGATCATCGGTCAATGGTACTGATCCAATGGAGCAAATCATGGAAAGAACAGTTACTAGTTTTTTGCGAGCCCTACAAACCAACATTAATAGCAGATCGCCTGAACGATGAGAAGAGCCAACTACTATAAAACAGTTCCAAGACTTGAAACCTACTATATTCACCGGCAATTCAAACCCACTGATGGCAGAAGCTTGGGTCAAAGATATGGAGAAAATTTTTCGCGCGCTACCTTACACAGAAAGACAGAAGGTAACTTTTGTCACATTCACCTTCAAAGAAGATGTACAAGAATGGTGGCTTCTTACCCTAGAGAAAGAAGATATTGTGACTTGGGCAAGATTCTTTGAGGTATTCTATAAAAAATACTTTCTAGATTCGCTGCAGGAACAAAAGGTGGCAGAATTCATACATCTAAGGCAAGGAACCATGACGGTGGCTGAATACGAGAGCAAGTTCACACAACTAGCTCGATTTGCGACATACGCCATCCTCACCGAAGGTCGAAAAGCTAAGAAATTTGAAGCAAGATTGGATGTTGAAATCAAGGACAGGCTGGAGGTTTTGAAATTACCAACCTATTCGGAGGTGGTGAATCGAGCATGCATTGTGGGAAAAAGGGATTAAAGCCTTGCGCTTCGGGGAACCAAGCCAAAGGAAACGATTTTGGAAAAGAGATAACAAAAGACCCGGTATCTCACCTCCCAAGAGGGTAAATACGGGCATAACTAGTTCAACCAGTTCAAGCAATCAAGGTCCTATAAATCCTAGAGGTGGCACCATTCCAACTTGCTCTACCTGTGGAAAGACTCATTGGGGACAATATCGTCGAGACATGGGAGCATGCTTTAGATGTGGCCAAGTTGGCCACTTGCTGAGAGATTGTCCAAAGCTTGCCAATCCTACAACCGACCCCTTTGAACCAGTCTGAAAACCCGCAGTACCTGGAGGAGTAAGGAAGGACCTAAAACGCTAAGGAAGAGCTTTTGCCCTAGTGCCTGGAAACCCAAACGTTACTGAGAATGTTGTGTTCGGTACACTTTCTATTTGTGATCACTTAACTTATGTTCTCTTTGACTCTAGTTTAACTCATTCTTTTGTTACACCACACTTTGCTACCAAGTTGGCATCAACATTTGAACCCTTAGGATATATACTATCTATGTCTTTTCCATCTGATAACTCCGCCCTTAGTACTGATGTGTACAAATCTTGTACTGTATCCTTAAAAGGGGAAACCTTACATGTAGACTTGATTCCCCTCTGCATTAGTACCTTTGATGTGATCTTAGAAATAGATTGGTTAGCTGCCAACCATGCCTCTATTGATTGCGAACCAAAAAGGTTTTCCTCCGGTCACCAAACCAACTTGAGCTTGTCTTTAATGGAACTGGAGTCTCTCCCCCTCCATGTGTTATATCATTCATGACAGCCCAACGGCTTCTAAGAAATGGTTGTTGTAGTTGTATCTGTTATGTGATCAATGCTCAACAAGAGGCCCCCATACTTGATGAAATCCTTATAGTACGAGAATTCTCGGATGTATTTCCTGAAGACCTACCTGGTACTCCGATTGACTGAGAAATTGAATTCACTATTGAAACCCAACTTGGTACACAACCAAACTCAAAAGCCCCTTACCGCATGTCTATGAAAGAATTAAAAGAGCTGAAGACTCAACTCCTGGAACTATTGGACAAAGGTTTCATTCGATCTAGTACCTCACCTTGGGGAGCTCCTGTACTATTCGTAAAGAAAAAGGATGGCACGATGAGGTTATACATCGATTACCGGGGGCTAAACAAAGTCACCATAAAAAATCAGTACCCTCTGCCATGAATCGATGACTTGTTCGACCAACTACAAGGCGCCCAAGTATTCTTGAAAATTGACTTGAGTTTTGGCTACCATCAACTAAAAGTCAAAACGGAAAGCATCACGGGCACTACGAGTTTCTCGTCATGCCATTTGGCATCACAAATGCTCCAGTGGCCTTCATGGACCTCATGAATCGAGTGTTCAAACCCTATCTTAACGAGTTCGTCATTGTCTTCATTGACGACATTCTCATATACTCCAAATCACCAGAAGATCATGAGCACCACTTGCAAGGAGTTCTATAGACACTACGCGATCACAAGCTTTATCCCAAGTTGAAGAAATGCGACTTCTGGATCACTAATGTACAATTCCTCGGTCACATCATCAACAAAGATGGCATCTCAGTTGACCCCCAACAGGTTGCAGCAATCGTGGATTGACCACGACCTACTAACGTATTTGAGATTCGAAGCTTCTTGGGTCTAGCCAGTTATTACCGCACTTCATGCAATATTTCTCGAAGATAGCATTACCCTTGACCTAGTTAACTCAAAAGAACACACCCTTTGAATGGACCGACAAGCAGGAACATTACTTCCAAGAATTGAAGAACATACTCTTGACGGCTCCTATACTAGCACTCCCCGCAGAAACAAAAGGGTTCGTAATTTATAGTGATGCCTCATACAATGGTTTGGGTTACGTTCTTATGCAAAATGGGAAGGTCATTGCATATGCTTTACATCAACTAAAGACCCACGAGAATAACTACTCAACCCACGATCTGGAATTAGCTGCAGTAATCTTTGCCCTCAAAATCTGGCGTCATTATCTCTATGGAGTAACCTGCGAAATTTACACAGATCACAAGAGTCTCAAATATCTGTTTACACAAAAGGAACTAAATATGAGGCAACGACGATGGCTAGAATTTATGAAGGACTACGATAGAGAGATCCATCACCGTCCTGGCAAAGCTAACATAGTAGCAGACGCATTAAGTCGAAAGACGACCAAAAGTTTGGCATGTACCCTCGTTCCTTGCAAGATCAATGGACTACTCGCCAACATAATCATGGAACCTGAATTGATTGAAGAAATTAGAGTCCACTAATGTAAAGATAAACTTTTGAAGAAAAAGTACGAGGAGCAAAGAAGCACACCTGATTCACGATAAGCAATGGGATGCTAAAATTTTGGAATCGAATTTGCGTACCCGACCTTCCAAAACTCAAGAAAAAGATATTAATAGAAGCTCATAGCTCGAGGTTTGCAATCCACCTTGGCAATATGAAGATGTATCACGATCTGAAGGAACATTTTTGGTGGATAGGAATGAAGAAAGACATAGCGAGCCATGTCTCCAAATGCCTGCGTTGTCAACAGGTTAAAGCAGAACATCAGAGACTTGTAGGAATGTTGCAACCACTCTCTATTCCCGAATGGAAATGAGAGCACATTACTAGGGACTTTGTGGTCGGGCTATCGCAATCAGTCTCAAAGAATGATGCAATGTGGGTTATCGTAAATCGATTAACGAAGTCGGCGCATTTTCTACCAATCAAAATCATGTACTCCCTTTCTAAGTTTGTCACTCTATACATTAAGGAAATCATTCGTTTGCACGGCCCCCCAATTTCAATCATATCCGATAGAGATCCCCGCTTCGTGTCTCACTTCTGGAACAAATTGCAAGAAGCTTTGGGACCCACTCTGAAGTTTAGCATGGCTTATCACCCACAAACTAATGAGCAATCTAAAAGAACAATCCAGACTTTGGAAGATATGTTACGTGTATGTGTGCTAGACCTCAAAGGTAATTGGGATGATTACCTACCTTTGGTGGAGTTCGCATATAATAATAATTACCATGCAAGCATTAGAATGGCACTATATGAGGCACTGTATGGAAGGAGATGTCGATCACCTCTGTGTGGGACGGAAGTCGGAGACAGGAAATTATTAGGCCCCGAAATCGTGCAAATCATAAGTGATAAAATTTAACTCATCCAACAACAAATTCGCACTGTCCAAAGCCGCCAGAAAAACTATGCAGATACAAGAAGATGGGACTTAGAATTTCAAATAGGAGATCATGTGTTCCTAAAAATCTCACCCACAAAAAGGGTTATCCGATTTGGAAAATGAGAAAAGTTAAACCCACATTACATCGAGTCATTCGAGATACTAGAAAGGATTGGTTTTGTGGCATATCGCCTTGCGCTTCCACCCGACCTGTCCAATGTCCATAATGTGTTTCACGTTTCGATGCTTCGACCATACCTTTGAGATACATAGTCGATTATGAGAACTTCGAGAAGACCTCTCTTATAAAAAGACAGCCTATGCAGATTCTCGATCGTCATGATCAAGTCTTCCGAAACAAGACTATACCTCTTGTAAAAGTTTTGTGGAGAAATCATCAAGTTGAAGAAGCGACGTGGGAAACGAAAAAGCAAGTGCGAGCCAAATACCCACACCTCTTCGAAAAACAAGGTATGTTAAGTTTACGGACAAACTTCTATTTATGAGGGGAGAAATGTGACACCCTAATCGTTTAATTAAATACCACGTATAATCAAAATAAAATAAAATAGTGAATGTTATGTGATAAGGTGCAATTTAATTAGGGATTATATATTATAAAAAAAACAAAACAAAACAAAACGAAGCATGTATAGCTTTGGTGAATCACCAACTTAGGCCTCATAGCTTTGATCAATCACCAATTAAAGGGACACGTAAATGAAGGGCAAAGTGACGCTTGTTAAGACATGTAGTCGAGGGTAGATGTACGCTCACTACCTATAAATAAGTAGTGACTAACTAAGCTTCAACAAAACAAAAAGAAATGTAAATAAATCAATAGCTAAGAGGCAGCATACAAGTAAGAGGGAGTTAGTAGTAGGAAACTAAAAGTTAAGAGTCAATCCTAAGGTGAGTTATATTATATCTTGAGTTACCATAATATATTTTTTATATGTCTTAAGTCACCATAATATATTTTACGAATATTTTGAGTTACCACAATTTATTTTATATAATTTATGTTTTGTAGTTATATTAATGTTTCAATTATGTGAATTATTTTTTGACCCCTATTTTCTTAAATTGAAACCCATATATATATTTGTTTAAATTTTAGAAAATATTTGACAATGATCTTGTAAACAATTATTTTCTGTAAGTACCACCACGGGAGTCCCATGCCTTGGGAGACTTAAATAACCATGATTTTCCGCGACCAAAAAATTGTGGTCGCCAAAAGTTAAATTTTAGTCGCAGAAAGTGGACTATTTGCGACCAAAAAAAATAGGTGGTCGCCAAAAGTGTTTTTTCTTGTAGTGCATATATATATTTGTTTAAATTTTAGAAAATATTTGACAATGATCTTGTAAATAATTATTTTCTGTAAGTACCACCACATGAGTCCTATGCCTTGGGAGACTTAAATAACCATTGGCCCCCCTGTTTGGCCATTTTGTGGTCCTCTGTTTATCATGGATCCATTGACTCCTTTTCTGATTGTCACTCCAGTGATCCCTGTTCTGTTCTGTTCTGTACTGTAGTTATAGTTATTTACGTAATTTCTGTATTTTAGTTTCTGCCACTTAAATAATTTGTTTATTCAACTTAAATTATGTTAATGTTTTAACTTAAATAACTATCCATGGCTATTTTGTGTTTCTATACTCACAGTATAATATTTCTCACTCTGCTATGTGCTTATAACTGTTACCCCTTTCAGATGACGAGATTTAGTAGGATCAAGATGAGGGATAAATCACAGTGTTTTTTTTTTTGTACTACCTGTATTTCTGATTGGACTCTTATAATAAAATGAAAGCCGAAATGACTATTTTTGTTTCCTTTTAATAAACTTTTAGTACCTAATTATTTTATTTTAATTTATCCGTTGTACTATTATTACAAAAAATTTAGAATTATTTTATTATTATCTTGTTACGACGCTAAACCTTTACCCAGTTTGGGTCGTGACACAACCAACCTGAGCTCTCGCCAAAACCCGATCGGGGAGGAGCCCATGAGTCCCCACCAGCAGACATTCCACCGGAGAAAAGGCATTGGATTTTAGGAGTAGAATTCTGGGGAAAGAAGAGTAGCTGGATTGAAGAAGGGTCTTGTATATATACATATATATACAGAGAGAGCATTACCCAGTTAAGAAATGGAGGAGAGTTGTGGCAGATGGAATAGATGGCACTCATACGGAGGAGGGGTGCCCCAGAGAAAGAAGGAGGAAGGTTCACTACAAGAATTTGCACATTTACTGACCACTTTTGCCGACCAAAAAAATTTTGGTCGCAAAAAAATGACATTTGCCGACCAAAAGTAAATTTCATAGCTAAAAATTGATACTATTACCGACTAAAATTTTTGGTCGCAAATAAGTAATTTTTGCCGACCAAATTACACTAATTGTCACCAAAAATATGGGTGAGAGAATGAAATTAAAAAGGGAGTTGTGTATGCTATTTTAGAGACTAATATAATTTGGTCGCTGATACCAAAACGACGTCGTTTTGGTATCCAAATTCATTAGCTGACCATCAGTTTGGTAGGGGATAACTTTACTAATTTAAACACATATAAAAAATTCCTACGCGCCTCTTTCACACCTCAGTCGAATTCGATCAAAGCTCAGTCGCGCCATTCACCTCACCTTACCTTCGTCTTCTCCACTCTCGTCGTCGGTTTCAAAACCCTAACCCTACCTTCGATCTTCTCTAATCCCTCCATAAGCCGTATGTTCAAATCCAAACCCGACACTCCTCTCAACTGTTTCAGAACCTTTGTCTACAAAGGACTACCGTCAGACTCGTCAAAACGACGATCTGGAACGGGCTGATTGTGATAAGAATGATCAGGCGGCAAGGCACATTAATGTCTCGAAAATGAAATCGAAGATGGACAGTTCATCTTTGCCCTAATTTTTCTCTCCATTTCTGTTCAATCGACTCCTCGATCTTCTCTGATCAGAACTCTGCACCAGATTTGCTGATTCAGTCCAGCTCCAAGTTCAGCCTTAAGGTACACACCACTCTCCTCTCATTCTCTACCTTTGTTTTTCACTTTCTTTCTTTGCTTCACTTTCTCTCAATGAATTCAAGATTCAAATTTCTTTTTTTGTTTATATTTTCCTTTTTTTCCCCTCAGAAACCAAAAGATTGGATCAATATACACATCTCTTACCTCAAATCTAGGTTTAATTTTTTCCTTCTTGTTGATTTCAAATTCTACTGGAGATTTTTTATTCTTTAATGTTCATTAGTTAACTGTTTGACAGAGAATGGCAGTGTTGACTTAGAACGGTTGATGATTGTTTCTACCTAGTTTATTAATTTGGTTGTTTTGGAAAAACAGAGAAAAATTGCCTCTATGGAATCTGATTCATCCACATTTTCTCAGGTATGCCTTTTTATTTATATATTTATATAATTTTTTAATTCAAATGTTCATATTCAAGTGTTCTACAAAAAATTGATAATTATACTTCTGTGTGTACTTCTCCAAATGGGGCAAAACTTGAATAAATTTAAGTTGTATAAATGCCAATTCATGTGGAAGTATTGGTTACTATTTCTGATTTTAGGGAATGTTTTAAGTATTGGGTTTAATAACTGAGATAGATATTACTATTATTTTTTAATATCTATATGATTATATCTATTTATTTGATCACTGGAAGGTTTGCAATTTTCTGAGGAGTCATATAAGCTGCAACTATTCTGCAGATTTTTCCATTTCGGTTTCATGATCTTCACATTGATTGATTGCTATAATTAGGTTGAGACTGTCTTCCATGAGTTTGGCCATGCATTGCAGAACATGCTAACCAAACAAGATGAAGGTCTTGTTCCTGGTTCTCAAGGGATAGAGAAGGATGCGTTGTTGAATTAGCTTATCAGTTCATGGAAAATTGGTGTTGCCAAAGGTAATATTTTATAACCATAAATATCTCAATTCTACATGTTGTGCCTACATTTCTCCTCAGATTCTACATTTTTATTCATGGCTCAAGCAATTTGAAATTGTTATGTAGCCATTTATTATAAGTTATTCTTGTGTTGGTGGAATATGACTACCTTTTGGGGGTTTCTCACTGCATTGCCTTTGAATCCTTATAAGGATTCAAAACATTGAAGTCTGAATGTGAATTACTGCATACTTATTAAATATTTATGCAAGCACCAACATTTTGTTTATGTCGTTTTCAAAAGAAATGATTCCATAACCCGGTGTTCTACTTCTAATGACTAAGGGATAATTTTCTTTGTTAAATGATTTTAGCATCTCTTCTTTTGTTTTTCTCGTTTCATATTTGCAAAACAGTTCATCCCTAAGGAGGTTTAATTAATGACATATCAGTTAACCACTAATTGTTAGTTCCTGGATTCTTCATGCGTGGGTGTGCCATTCCCACTTAAAAAACCATATTTCTATTTTAGTATGTGAATATAACAAAAGTTTACATATCTAAATGCATAGATAGTCCAAACTTCAATTTTTCATAGACATGATGCTTCAGTGTTCTTGAACTTGAGCCTGTTCTTGCTTCAAATGTTGAGAATTGAAGTTAATATTTGGGTGCAATTGGAGGCCGTTCACAACAGGATGACATATATGTGCATATTATCAAAAATGCTTAAAAATAGATTAGCAGAATGAGATGGAATTCTCCAAATACTATTGTTGATGAGATATGTAATGAACAAAAAATTTAACGTTGATTGCTATATCTGAAAGATACAAATTTGAGGATATTAAATTTTCAATAAATTGTAGAGGATTTGGATATAACATATGATTTGTAGCTAAAAGATGGAAAGAATATTACTTCAATCACCACCGGAGAGCAAGAATTCTTAGATAGATCCACGAAAATAGCATTAAATGAAGCAAATCCATTTCATACGAAAGCTTCAAATGAATTCAAAAGGGCAACCTTTCTACTCACGATCAATAGTTTATTACACTGCTTTTGTTTAGTACTTGGGACATAGACATTTATAAAGAGTGGCAACCACACAACTAGGAGAGACCATAGGGTTCAATACTGTACCCTGGAAAGAAAATTAAGGCAGTGGAAGATAACAAGTACTATGCGGCAAGAAAATGCTGGAGAAAATCACTTAATTTTCCATTTAAAAGTATGTTCCTTCTGTTGAAATCAAGGCACATAAATCTTGCAAATTGTGAATCCAATAAAACCAAATATTCGCAATTGTACTGCAAAAGCCAACTTGTTTCCTATATTAAAAAATTTGGCACTCCATTAACTTTTAAAACGAATTTAATTGCATTTATACTATTATACACTTCAAACTCACCCTTACTCATTAATCTCATCAGTGCTCAATTACTTAGCTATTATTGTATTAGTTACAACTTTTATGAGTTTTTATTTTTTATTTTATTTTCTTTTTCTTGTTTTATTAGTTCTCACTCTTATACTCACCAAGTATGGGAATTCACCTCTGTTTTTGATGTTGCTAGTAACTGAGGCTTAATTTGCAGTCACCGGTTGATGGAAAGCCAATGCTCTTAACACCTGAAGAATCAATTCAGATCCAAGTGGGTACATTTTGCTTGTTTTTGCCAAACTGGAGAATCTATTTTTATTTACACACTCATAATTTTTATTTACAATATTTTTATTCCTACTGTTCAGTTTAATTAAAAACACGTATATATATATATATATATATTAATTATAAAGAGCTAAAGAAATTACATTGATGTATAATGTGAACTAATACTAATGCTGAAAGGTGAGTACTATACATAGAATATAGAATATCTCCAAATTGTATTTACATCAAATAATTTCTACAACTGCCATGTTTCTCATGTAATTAATAATTTCTATAATATCTCAATTTTGTTTCTTTTGTTTTTGAAGTTTCTTTGTCATTCTCTTTTTTCTAATGTAACCTTTATAAACTGATGCAGAAAGCAGCTGAACGGAGCTAATGATTAGGTTCCCATATGGAGGTAAAATTCTTATTCTCTCTTCAAGATTATTGACATCTCTATTTAGCACAGCATCACAGTTCTTATTCAGTCAATGTGTTCCAAAAAATCTGTTACAAGATCCTTTAATCATCTTATGAGCATGATGACTAATAGCAATTTTGATTATTTACAATTGAAACTTGCAACTAATTGTGGGTGCATGTTATTTCTGTGTGCTTCTAAATATGAAACACAAATTGTCCCAATCTAATATATCAAATCGAAAATTTAAACATTTTCTTTCTTCGAGGAATTATAGTTTTCGATTGATATTCATGTGTTTTGTTTGCTTCTGTTGGAAAATGACTCACAAAATCCATATTGTTAAAAATTTCATAATGTTTTTTGATTAGTAATAAGTTCATTGCATAAATTGTTGTAAGTTTCATATCACCATCCACATAAATAGCTCATGAAGCAACCTCTGTTGTGGACATAACTCTATGATGTTGGCAGAGATAACTCTCTTTCTTATCATCATTTATCACACACAATACATGTGTGGAGTATACAATTTTTTCTGTTCTTTCTTAATTTATTTTCAATGAAAAAAGTTAGAGCATTATGTTTTATTTCACTTGTAAGAAGATGAAACAAAAGTGATAGTTACTTTGGTTGGCTTTTTGAGATTCTCAAAAAATTTCATATTCCCTCATTTCTTTATTATTTTCTTTAGAACCTCATGTTTCACTCATGATATTTTTTAAAAAATTTTGGTTTTCCCTTTTTAGTCCTTAAATAGCTCTGCTTTGAACTGTGGTAGTTGCATTACATTTTTCTAGAAATAAAGATATAGACAATCTTGTTGACGGTGAGTTTGAGCACCCTCTTCAGCAACTGCATGACTCGGACTCGGAGGGTGGGGGTGGTATTTTTTCCTTAGCAGTGCTGCTATTTCTTGCACTACCTAAGGTTGAAACTTTTTATTTTCTTAAAAACTATGTGGAACATTTTTTCCCCTTCTTTCTAAGTTAAAATGAGGGTGGTGATAAGATGGAGGGTTTTACAAAATGGAAATTTCAAACTTTGCCATATCAACCCTACAGATGAGCTAGAGCTCAGACGAAGGCATTGCTTAAATGTAGCATAATATCAAGTGTTGAACACTAAGTGACGTCCAGGTTAAATAAGAGCTGGTTGTTAAACCCTTTTATTTTAAGAAATTTCAGCTCATACAGACGCATCTGCCCAACTGCTTACCCACATCTCATTTGGATGAGTTGATGACTAATTTATGGATGGAGAATTAATTATTAGATTAAAATGTTGAGAATTAATTAATCATGTCATTTCACATTTATTAGATTATGTCTTTATATCATCACATTTTGAGATTTTCAATGATCCAATGACTTGAATGTTTTGGGACGGAGGATAGAAAAATTTGGAGATGAACGATCATTTATGTTTGTCTATTGAGCAACCATGGCATGCCTAATCAGACAAATGTTGAAACTTCCTAGTATTAAAATGTTGAAACTTCCTTTTGGTTGCCTAATCAGACAAGTTACCACTACTAGAAATATGACTTTTTGCGACGGATTGTTTAGTCGTCGCAAAAAAACCACTTTTTACATTAAAATGTCATTTTATTTTAATGCTCAATCGTATTCTTACCTAACTTTAAAAAAAAAAAACCCAAATCTTATAAAACTTGCCCTATCCCCTTTTACTCTTATTTCCAAAACCCATTTTGCTCTCTTCCTCTGAAGACCGATCTCCAAAGGTATGATCTCTCTCTCTCTCTCTCTCTCTCTCTCTCTCTCTCTCGACTCTCTCTTTGGACTCTTCATCTAAATTTTATTGTTCATTTGAAGATTTTGATCAATAGTTGATGAAGATTTGAAGACTTCGATCGATTATTGATGAAGATTTGAAGATTTTGATCGGTTTATAATCGCTAAGTCTAATTTCTATGAATGAATCCAACTCTCTCTCTCTCTCTCTCTCTCTCTCTCTCTCTTTCTCTCCCTCTCTCTCTTCATTTATCTATTAGCTGTGTTTAATGATTTCAATGTTTTGTGACATGGAGGTTTTAGGGAGGTTTTAGTTATCTCCTCTTCATTTTTTTGTTGAATTTCAATATTCTGTTGAATTTCATTCGTTCTTAAAAACAATAGAGGTGTTTGAACCTCTTGGAACAATCTCTCTCAACTCCCTCTTCATTTTATTTTTATTTTTTATTTATTTTATTTTTTTGTTGTTGTGTTGAATGATTTTAAAGAACATTTCTATGTGGTGAATTCTAATTTTGATGGACTATGTTTTCACTTCTAGGGTGGTCAGAAGCCTGGTGGATTCTTTGTGCTGAAGGAGAACATTGCAAGAGCTGGTACACTTTTTATGTTTCTCACTCTTAGCCTATTGAGTTATGGATAACTTGTAGCTGCTTGCATATTCACAAATTATCTTTCCTATAGAGCTACTCTTGTTTTTGTCTCTCGTCTTGAGTTAATTGTTCTTTCTCTGAGTCAAGCTTGAAGTCATGGAAGCTAAAGTGGTGCCAGCTGCAATATTGGAAATAACTGACAGAAATAGCTAATGTCCTATTTCTGGCCAGCATGTTTATGAAAATAGCCTTATGATTCAGATGAAGTCATTCATGCTGGTTATGAAATCAATGGTTGTCATGATCAAGTAGCATGTACACTTGAATGGTGATAGATACTTCCAGTGAGGTGCTGTGTTAGTGTCAAACACCAACTTCTTGGACACTCGTAGAAGCATGTCTAACATTTAGAAAATGACTTTCTTGTAGAAGCATTTCTAACATTTAGAAAATGACTTTACTTATCAAAAATATAATTTAAAATGAGAGTGTTAATTTTGAACACTAAACACAACCCAACACCCCCCTAATATATCTCAGATTTTATGCTCTGAAAGAAGATGTCACATCATCATATACATAACCTCACTAGTCAGGCATGTAATGAACTGTTCTATTCAAGGAAAATAATATCGTTGTTGAGAACATAAATTAATAAAAGTCATAGTCTAAGAAGCTCAAACACTTCTAAAAAGGTGTCGTATCATGTTGGTTTCTAACAAGACATGACACTCGTCGGACAATTCCCAACATTTGTCGAACATATGTCCAAACATATCTTTAAAATTTGTTTACTTGGACACAGTTCTTACACTTAAGAAATATGTGTCTATTTCTTAAACATACATGAATCACATTATAATTTTGAATAAAATAGCTTGAAATCAAATTATTAAAGAAAAATAACGTAAGTTTATATATTTTTTCTTCTCCTTTGAACTTTTAAAATTATTATTTTTATTATTATTATATTAAATAGTCAATAAATGACATTTAATAATTGTTTATGTTTACCATTATCTATGCCATGTAGTAAGTATATTCAACTATATAGTTTGTGCATGTTCTCCACTTGTCATATCCTATATTTTTTGAAAATTTTCGTTAGGTTTAATATTAGTTGAGTTCAATCTTCCATAGTTTATTATTAATTAGGCACAAACTAATGTTTTCTTTTGTCTTCATCTTTGTATTGTGTTGTATCAACCAAGAGACAATCAAATGAAAGAATTGACAAAAGAGATGTGATGCCCAAATCAAATTAAGGGAAAAATAAATAGTATACCCAGTTTAGTACCCATTAGATGGGGGGTTTGGGAGGGGTAGATGGGTACCACTGAACTAGTGGCCTCCTATTAAAATAAAGGAAAAATAAAAAGAAATGTATAGTCAACTCAGGACTTAAAAGCCCTTTCTTTTTTTTTTTCTTTTTAGTGCAAGGCTTAAAAGCTTCTGCATCTCTACACTTGTAACATTGTTGACTTGAAATTTAAGTAGGCGAAATGTATGCCTAAACATCAATTGTAAATATGATATTGAAATTGGAGAAAATGAGATAAACTTATGGTATGGTTGAATGTTTATTCATATTTTGCATATAAGGATGGTTCTTTCTCTTGTTTTGGGGGAAATTAAGAGGAATCAGGCTGACCTCAAATATCTAGCACAATAGCTGACAACATTCAAATACTGATGATGTCTGAAAGCAATTTGAAATCCCAAGTATCCTGTGAATGCTTAAGTCTTGAGGTTCGAAATTTTAATGATTAAATAAAACCAAGCTAAGTACACATACTGATGATGATGAGTATGGAAAGAAGAATAGCAAATATGGAACTTCACATAGACTCCTAGGTAGGATTGAATTACTTCTCGGTATGTCATTCCATTCGCGAAAACAGAAAGATTTCGGAACCTGTTTTATCACATGAAAGGCTTCTGAAAAGCTGTTTTATCACATAGCAGCACACACAACTGGGGTATTAATTGTGGTTGGTTCTTGATTGAAATTTAATTCACATGAAAGGTTCATTGAGGAAGATAGGAGTTATTGACAATATGGATCAATTTCAGTTGCCATGTTGGTTTCGACTACGTGGCACTATATTGGATCTGGAATGTTGACTGATCCAATTTATTCTATGGACATAAGAATGCTATTGTTTTATTTACAATTTGATAATGGTAGTCATTTTAATTTGCTAATGTGACCTTTGCTTTTCATGGACATTTTTCATTATTTGTCCAATTTTAACTGACATTATTTCTCTTTTTCTTTGGTACAGATGGATGAACTCGTGCACAAAGCTAAATTGTACAGGACAAATTGGCACTTTTTGCATTTTTGGAAGGATTATATATTTTTGTATAGATGTATATGGAAAATATTAGGGTAGACTAGTAGTTATATTTTTGGATACACTACTAGTTATATTTTTGGATGGATGTGTATAGAAAATATTTGGTAGACTACTAGTTGGGTTGATGTACATGGATAAAAATTTAAAACATAATAACAAGTACTTGTTATGTTTAAATTTTTATGGTGGATGAAATATGTAGTTTGGAATTATTTGTGGATGTAAACTTATAATAGTTGTTGACTTTAATTAAACAGGTTCAGAAATGGTTGTTATATATAGCAAATTTTGTTGAATGTTGATGATTCAATTTATTTGTTGGTTTGAATGATTTTGCAAATTACAAATTATA
This sequence comes from Camellia sinensis, assembly GCF_004153795.1. Classification (NCBI taxonomy): domain Eukaryota; kingdom Viridiplantae; phylum Streptophyta; class Magnoliopsida; order Ericales; family Theaceae; genus Camellia; species Camellia sinensis. The sequence continues at coordinate 778,427 of NW_021027688.1, forward strand.
TTGAATAAATTGGATGGATTATTATAAATTACAGGTTTATTTTGTTGGATGTTGGCGACCAAAATTTGGTTTTGTTTTTATAGTTTTGGCGACCAATTGATTAGTCGAGAAAGATAAATTATACTTTTGCCGACTAAATAAAGTAGTTGGTGTATCACCAAGCACATTTTGCGACTAAATAATTAGTCGTTAAAATTATTAATTTTGGCAACCAAAGGATTTGGTCACAAATAGGTCTATTGCCAACTAAAGTTTTAGTTGCACAAACATTTCTTTTGGCGACAAACATGTTTGGTCGTGGAATGTGACAATTGGTGACCAAACTAAGAGGTCGCAGAATGTCACAATTGGCGACCAAAATTTTTGGTCGTGGAATGTAACAATTGGCGACCAAACTAAGAGGTCGCAGAATGTCACAATTGGCGACCAAAATCTTTGGTCATGAAATGTCATAATTGGCGACCAAAATTTTTGGTCGTTGAATGTGATAATTGGCGACCAAATTTGTTGGTCGTGGAATGTGACAATTGGCGACTAAGATATTTGGTCGGCAAAAGGTGACTTTTCGCGACCAAAATGTTTTAGCGACAAAAAAAATTAGTCGCAGTAATCATATATTTAGCGACCAAAAATTTAGTCGGCAAGTCCAACTTTTCCCGACCAACCAAAGTTTTGGTCGCGAATTACTTTTGCCGACCCTCAATTGGCGACCAAAGTAGCGACCAAAAAAATTTGTCGCGGATAACTTTTGCCGACTAAAAATGGGCTTTTAGCGACCAATTTTTTTGTTGCCAAAAATGTTAATTCTTGTAGTGATTATCTATTTTGTTTTTGAACTATTGATTGAGTCTATCTAGTTCTTAAAGTATATAATTCAAAATCTATTTTGTTTTTAAACTATCGATTAAATTTATTAAGTTCTTAAGATATTGGTTTGAACTTATTGAGTCTCTGAAAGAATTAAAAAAATAAATAATTATATATGGTCATAAGTATTATAAATTAGTAAAGTACCATGTGACTAAATAATTAGTCGTTAAAATTATTAATTTTGGCAAGCAAAGGATTTGGTCGCGAATAGGTCTATTGCCGACTAAAGTTTTAGTTGTGCAAACATTTCTTTTGGCGACAAACATGTATGGTCGTGAAATGTGACAATTGGCGACTAATTATTTTGGTCGTGGAATGTGACAATTGGAGACCAAACTAAGAGGTCGCAGAATGTCACAATTGGCGACCAAAATTTTTGGTCATGAAATGTCATAATTGGCGACCAAAATTTTTGGTCGTTGAATGTGATAATTGGCGACCAAATTTGTTGGTCGTGGAATGTGACAATTGGCGACTAAGATATTTGGTCGGCAAAAGGTGAATTTTCGCGACCAAAATGTTTTAGCGACAAAAATGGATTAGTCGCAGTAATGATATATTTAGCGACCAAAACTTTAGTCGACAAATCCAACTTTTCCCGACCAACCAAAATTTTGGTCGCGAATTACTTTTGCCGACCCTCAATTGGCGACCAAAATAGCGGCCAAAAAAATTGGTCGCGGATAACTTTTTCCGACTAAAAATGGGGTTTTAGCGACCAATTTTTTTGTTTCCGAAAGTGTTAATTCTTGTAGTGGTTAGTGGTGGACAGTCGACTAGCGACTGAGCAATGGTAATGGTGAAAAGAGAGAGAAACAGAGAGAGAGAGAGAGACATTATGAGAGAGAAGAAAGACAATGGTAGCGGTCGGTTAGTGGTGATCCGACGATGGCAATAGTGGTGGTCAACGACTATGTTAGGGGAAATGACAGTGCTGGAATGAGGCGTTGGTGTAGTGGTTATGGAGGTCGGTGGGTGGCGGTGGTGGGTGTTTGATAAAGAGAGAGAGAGAGAGAACTAAATACAACAACAGAGAGAGAAGCAGTGGTTTCACTCTGGAACCCATCATATCTAAGAAGCACGGGTGCGGGTACGAGTACGAGTGCGGGTACGTCGATACGGCAAAACCCCAAAAAAGTAGGATACGGGTACGGCTGCGGTACGCCGATATTTTTTTATTTTTTATAATTATGGTTAAAAGATCCAACCTACAAATTTTTTATTATACCTCTCTAATTTTTTATTATTAAAAATAATATCTGTGATTATTAACATTCTGTTGAGGAATAACTTTGTTTTAAACTTCTAATTAATTTTTTTGATTAACATTCTTCTGTTGAGGGATAATTTTGATTATTAGCATTATGTAAGTATGATTGATTATTAATTTTTGTGTTCTAATTTATTAATTTTTTTGATCTAATTTTTTTTTTTTTCTAATTTATTAATTTTTTTGATCTAATTTTTTTTTGTTCTAAATATGATTATACCTCTCTAATTTTTTTTTTAAACTTCTAATTTTTGGTTCTACATCAACATCAGATTTAAACTTCTAATTTAAATCTAATTTTTTTAAACATCAACATCAAATTATACCTCTCAGATTTTTGGTTCTACTCATTTTCCTTTGTTTTAAACTTCTAATTTTTTTTGGGTTCTACATTAACATCAAATTATACCTCTCTAAAGAAGAAAGAAGAAACAAGAAAAAAAACAAAAAAAATAAAGATGAAAAGATTCTGACTAGTTGCTTGGTTGCTAGGTATGGCTGATATGCAGGGGACGAAAATAGATGCTTGCTGATCTCTGCCAAAAAAAAATGAGATGAAGAAGAAGAAACGAAGAAGATGAGAGAAGACGAGGGTGATGAAACAGCGAAGAAGAAGGCGAAGAAGAAGAAGAAGAAGAAGAGGAAGAGGAAGAAGACTCACCAGAACTCCTTGCGTCGCCGTCACCAGAAGGGAATGGCTGGGTCGCCGTCGCCTCTTTGCTTCGATGTCACCTCTTAGTGCTGTGTTGCTCAACTGATGAGATTAGGGCAAAAGTGATGAGATTAGGGCAAAACAAACTTCATTCATATATACATTTTTTCTTTTTCTTTTTTAAATTTTTCTTAATATTGCTCCGGTTCCCCTCAATTCTCCAGAAAATTTGATTTCTGCCTCCGACGTACCCAAAACGCACCAAAGGCGTACCCATGTCGTACCCGAGCCATACCCATGCCATACCCGACTAAGGCAGACGTACCCGACTACTTTTTTCCGTACCCGGTACGCGTGCAGCCGTACCGGTACGCATACCCGCACCCGGTAAGTACCCAGTGCATGTACAACACTATTTTTGGAGTACTCGTGCTTCATAGCATCGTATTGTATCCTTGGACTTGTATTCCAACAGGCAAATACAACAACACGGGCCTTCATCGGGCCTAGGCAGTTTCTTGCTCTCTCTCAGCACTGTCTTCGGGCAGTAGGACTCTATCATAGGTGGTGGTGGTGGTGGTGTGGTAAGGCTCTTCTCTGTCGTCTCCATAGTGATGGTGACGACCACGGCCACTTCTGAAGGCGCCAGATTTGACTCTAATGCAGGCGTAGGAAAGCAAACATGATGGTGGAAATGAAAACAAGGAGGCTGACAGTGACAGTAATAGCAATGTCATAGCCGAGGCCAACCCCGGTGGCGGACTCGGGTGGATCTGTTGTGGACAAAAGATGGGAATAAAGAGTCTAAAGAGATCTGGATGTGAGTTGGAAATGAGAGAAAGTGGTTTAAAGTAGCTGTGTGTGTTTATGTATGTGTGTGTGTGTGTGTGTGAGAGAGAGAGAGAGAGAAAGAGAGAGGAGAATCAGAAACTTAGGTAGGGGAGAGAGAGAAAAAGATTGGAAGGGTAAATTAGTCAATTCAAGTCTCAATTTTGGCGCCAATCACTTACTCTTCTAGTGCAAACACGCTTTTTTGGTACATCTGGCCCACGCACTGTTAAGTCTAGCGGAAAACGTCACTTTTACACATTACTCAAAATCACAAGAGGTTTATGAGTACATTTATAAATGTCAGGGAAATAATGTGAAAATGCGTTAAACCATAGGGAGGTAAAATGTAACTATTCCTAATTTTTTTCACATATTCGTAATTAATTTTTACAAATATCTCTGCCATGAAAATTTACCCTACTATTATTTGTAATGGGACAAGGCTGATGGCTACATGACGTGGACTTTAATATAAATTTAAATGGGCTAATGTCTTTGTTTTCCGTGGGCCAAGTCACATGCCGACACAAGGAAGGGAGCCTCGTATAGGTCACATGGGCTTTGGCCCTATGAGATTTCTTTTTTGGAGAAATTACAATCAGTGGGGATTTTCAAAAATTATTACACATTAATGAAAAAAATTATAATTATAATTATTAATATTTATAGTTTTTTTGTAAATAATTTTTCTGACTCACTGGTGGGTAATTCCTCCTTTCTTCTTTGACTTTCTATATTATTGAGTATTCTTATAGAAAATTAAGATTTTCAATTGAGCAATCTGTAATTCATTTTGTACTCCTAGAATTAATATTTTTTTTGTGTGGTTATTATGGGATATTTTAAGGGGTTATTTGGGATGATCTAAATAAATGTACTTTTTGACTTTTTAAAAATAAAAAAAAAGTGAAACATGTGTTGGGTTTGAAATGATGTAATAGAAAGATGATGTGATTTAAATAAGATAATGTGATTTAAATATGATAGTGACTTTTTAACTTTTTGACTTTTTAAGATTATGCCAAACTAGGCCTTAGTTTATTCCTCATTATGAGGGTTATTATTGTATTATGTAGTAGTTGCTAGTATTAGGCTTGCAGTATATATATATTGAAAAATGCTTGGGAGCACTAATTAGTGCTCCCACTAATTAGGTGACAGTGGGTCCTGTCATTAATGATGTGATGTTTTGGTCTTGGAGTTGTATTTTTTTTTTTTTTACTTTTTTAATGCATTAGTGCTATTAGTGGTAGTGTTTTTAGTGGGATGAATCATTGTTGATATATATTATTAGACTTTTTAAATGGTTGATTTTCTAGTTTGAAGTAATTTTATTAATATTTGTTTGTAGATTGTATTACTCTCCTACTAATTGATAAAAAATTTACAAATAATAATTCAAAAAAATATATTTGTTCTTTTGCCAAATGCATTTTAACAATAAGAATGTTATAATAATGATAATTATATATCAAAAGTTATTTAAAAATTTCAGAATTGTGATAAATTACACATGATATTATTGATTTAACAGATTGGTTTTGCAGAAAATGTGAAATTTAAAGACTTCTAATGTTAAATTTTTTAAAAAATAAATGCATCGATTAGAGGACAGATGTGCATGTGGATCATTCCGTTATGCGTGTAGTGATGATGCTTATCGCCATAATAACACAAACCCCACTGAATTTAAGAGTTTGGAGTCTATAATTGGATTTGAATTTATTCCTCTTTTCTTAGATCCACCATTAATCCGGATCATCTGCATATCATGGCAAAACCCCTCTCTCTCTCTCTCTCTCTCTCTCCCCCTCTCTCTAAAGTTATGATTCAATCATATTATGTGTCCAAACTCTAATAATATTTCACTGAATTATAACTTAGAAATTGAACGTTTTTATGTAAATTAAAATTACGATTCAATGTACTTGTTCTCATAATTTAAATCACATTGCGTCGTAATAAAGAGAGACGTGCATCATGCACACCCATGTACACCACAAACTCACCCGCTTATAGATACAACATTTGTCAAAAAAGAAGGTTAAAGACTCATAATTTAAAATCCACAATTCAAATATGATAAGGGAGTTGAACTTCATACTATTGAATTTGTAATAAATCAAAAATTGATGAGTAACATGCCGTGCCATTTTGCGTAGACTAATAGAAACTTTTTAGAAATCTCAATCTTTTTCCTTTTTTAAATGTGCATCTAGAGAGAGAGAAAGGATCTGTGCTATAAAATTAACAAAAAAAGAATCAATTAATCAGATAGGTGTTTACTTGCATTAGTTGTGGAAAACAATAATATGATTTGGTTTTTCTGGGAAACATAATAATTTATGGAGATGGACAGCATTGAGCATCACCCAGTGTTGACCTTCTACGAGTTCTCCGGTACCTGCTACAATAGTTTAATATGGGTGGGTGGTCATGATCTAAGAATACTTAAATATCTACTACAAAATAAAATGCTTCTGGACAAAAACCATCCATGAATACTTTGATCATCATTTACTTCCAAAACAACTGTTACTTGATTACAAATGGGAACCCATTAATCATATTCAAAGGGACTTTCAATATATATCATTTGATATATTTGTATTAGTCATATACAAGGAAACCCTCCACTCACCTCCTATCAAACAAACCATTTTCAGCTTCAACTCTTAAGTTATCAGTACGAAAAACAACCTATGGATTCACCTCATAAGCCTAAGCCTCTCTCCACCCATCTGTTCTTCCTTTTTCTCCTTTTGTCTACAAATCTCCTCACCTTGTTCATTTCCTCCACTTTCTATTCTTCTTGTTCTCTTAACCATTGGCCCACTGCTGCCACTACCATCACCGCTGCCATCGTTGCCAAGTCGGTGCTTAAAGATGATACTGTTGTAATAACCGACAATTCTCAAATTACTTCAGACCTCCCACCCGAATTCATAGCCTTTACATCTCCTCAACAGCTTCCATTTGGATTCAACACTAACTTTGATTCTGAAAAAATTATCCCCCCAGTTGGGCAGCCATGCACCCTCTTCCCCAATGAACTTCGCCGTTACATGTCATACAAGGTCAATGGTTCCTGCCCTGATGATGAACTCCTAGCCCAAAAGCTCCTTCTTAAAGGCTGTGAACCACTGCCTCGCCGCCGTTGCCGTTCAGCTTCTCAGCAGGAGTACGTGGAACCCTACCCTCTTCCTGCTAGCTTCTGGTCCACACCATCTGATTCATCGGTGGTCTGGACAGCATACACTTGCAAGAACTATCAATGTCTCATCAACCGTATGAGGACCCAGAAGGGCTTCGACGATTGTAAAGACTGCTTTGACCTTGAAGGTGTAGAGAAAACACGCTGGGCTGGACCAAAAATTGGTGGTGGAGTTGACTTTTCCATTGACGAAGTATTAGCAGTAAAGAAGCCAGGCACAATCCGAATAGGGCTTGACATTGGAGGCGGTGTGGCAACATTTGCTGTACGAATGAGGGAAAGGAACATAACTATTATAACTACCTCAATGAACTTGAATGGTCCTTTCAACAACTTTATAGCATCAAGAGGAGTCATACCTTTGTATATAAGCATTTCTCAGAGACTTCCCTTCTTCGACAACACACTAGACATTGTGCACTCAATGCATGTGTTGAGTAACTGGATTCCAACAACGCTGCTACACTTCTTATTTTTTGATATCTACAGGGTGCTTAGGCCTGGTGGGTTGTTCTGGCTTGACCACTTCTTTTGTGTGGGTGAGCAGTTGGAGGAGGTTTATGCACCGCTGATTAATAGCATTGGATTCAAGAAAGTGAAGTGGGTTGTGGGACGGAAGCTTGATCGAGGGCCGGAGCTCCGGGAGATGTACCTTTCAGCTTTGTTGGAAAAACCATTGAAGAATTCTTGGTGACTCTAGCCATAATTCCTTTCACTTCTCTTACAGAAGAGGTTTCTGCTTTTTCTATTTATTTTTCAAAAACTGTCTCCAAACAGTGAATAGATTCACAATTTTGGTGCAAGTTGAGTACAGTTTAGTGCAATTACGCGAACAAAAATAATTGAGGCTTATTTCATGTACTTCTCAAAATAGGTTTCCTCACATAAAAATACACAAACTTTAGCAGCATGTTCTTGAGGGGAAAGAAAAAACAAAAACTAAATGACAATGGGGCAAGTTATACGAAAAGCATGGATTTTGTGTTACTTGCTCTAATTGTAGATGATATGTGTCTCATTAAACACAAACTAAGATTCATGAATGCAAGAACATGGACACCACAATGCATAGATGTCTCTGTATTGTCATAATGCACTATAATGAGACAATTTATTCAAGCCAAAATGCATTAATGAATGTGTTCTCTTCTCAAATTTGTATAAATGGTATTAACTATTAAGCAAAGAGAAGACTTCATATATAAGACCCTGGATTTGTTGAAAAACAAATCATGTTTCACATAATAATTAACAGAGCACTGAGTCTACGTTGGACTTTCAAGTGTGTTTTAGCAAGGTTTTTGAGTCTCTATTGCAGAACTTCTAAGTTGCACTACCAAACAGCATCATTTTATTTTAGTTTGTATTCAACTTTAATGTTATGAACTTATGGTACTGATGTTGCTAAGTGAAGGTTCTCATACTGTTTTATCTTTGTAGACCTTTCAGCACCTGAGCAATCCTTCCTGATATTTGATTCAACTGGGCTTGACCAAGGGTGTCTTGTATCCTTGATTTGATGATAATTCCTGTATCTTCTCGAATGACCCCAAAACAAAAAAGGTCTAATGATTATGAAAATTGGTTTAGTCTGAGGAACAATGTACAGCATACACAGATAAGAGCCATAGGTCAGCAGCAACAACATCAAAATTAGCAGAATGGTTTCACTAGCATGAACCACCAGAACACCATATTGAAACAGTAGGCAAAACTTTCAGGTTTCCTAAACAATTCCAAAAAATATACCAAGAAAAGAAGTAGATGCAGAAAGTAACTGGCTCCCAACTAACAGCAAGACCAGCGGATGACCTCTGCCCCAAAACTCTCCACATGAATAGAGGGGAGGAGGGATGAATTCCATCATAGGTAAAACTCTAATGTTGGAGAGATGACAGGTATTAAAGGAGGTTGCTTGAGCTTACTGCAATTCAATATCTATCAAGTTCACAAGAATCATTATTGTACATCAAATGCAATGCCTTAATTAAATCAAAATAATGAGTTGGAGTGGGTCTTTCTTTTTTTTCTTTTTTCTTTTTTAAAACCAAAGAAAAATAAAATTTTCAGTCATTTTATTTGACCCAAAAAAAAAAGAAGAAAGCAGAGGAGGCCTTCCATTCAGATGGCCTTCTCATGGGACAATATATGAGATATGGAAGTAAATAAGTAGCTACCTATCTGAATCTTACCTTGACTTTGAGAAAGATAAAGTACGGCCTTGCACCACTTTTTCTGTTCTTCTTTTTTCTTTTTCTTTTTTTTTTATTATTTATCTTTTTGGTGACAATTTTTAATCTTTAAAGAAAGGGATTGAGATTTATAGTCAAACTGATTATAAGGTTAAACTCCAATGTAATTAGCAATAACGAACTGCATTCCCCAACCTTAATCATAATGGAATACTTCTTGTACTTATTTTCTTCATGTTTTGTTGGTTTGGGAACACATAGGATAATATATCTTTTCACGAAACTACTTGCAATTTTGGAACACTGATATCTTGTTCTGTTATTTTGTCAACAGTTCTAGGCAAACTACAAAAAGTTAATTTAGGCATACATCACTAAAATGCTTTTTACATTAATATCTTGAACAAGGGCGGAATTAGGATCTGATATCTGTTATTTGGTCAATATTACCCATATCATACCCCTGCCAGTATCCATACCCGCCCATGCTTCATAGTTTTGGGGAAATAAGATTTATTTTATTTTTTCAACAAGCTCAAGAGTAAGGTCCATAAAAGTCTATGAATATTTAAAACTCATAAACAAAAAAGGTTAAAGGGTTAATTGGCTTCGGGCTTTGCTATCATGTCTGTTTTCTTCACCACCATATCCCTCATCTTCTCCATTTACTATCACAAATTCTCTCATAAATTCAAGATTTTGTCTGTCTCAAAACAACTTTTAACAAAAGGATGCAAAGGGAAATAGCTCTTCTTAGATATTCCTACTAGGTGTTCAAACAACTCATTGTTTCATAATGTTTCATAACGATTAAGTAAATTTAGGTGTTTGGGTATATTTGGATGAAAACACTAGAATTCGGTATATTTCACCAAATTCTCTACCAATGTTTCGTGTCAATTTCTTAGGAAATGAAAATGTTTCAGCCATTTTGATGCAAACGAAATGAAATTTTGCTCCTTGCCACTCCCACTGCCAATACTCCACACCCTTAACCCATCTCCAACCAAACACCAAAGTCCCAAATTGTCATAGGTCTAGAGAGAGAAAGAGAATGTGTTATCTCAACCCAAAACCAAGAGGCAAAACCAAGTGAGTTACTGTGTGGGAAGTTGAGGGGCTAGTCATATACCTACCTGCCTTAGTCCAATCGTACTAGATCCTCGGTGATCATAATGATGACAATGAAACAATGATGGTAGCTAAGCAAACAAATCTTATCTTTTGAGGAATCAACACCACAAGCCATGTAATATATCACTATCGAACCCAAAATACAAAAATCAATATACAGAATAAATGCATATGGAATAAATACAAATGTAAATAAAATACACCATTAAATGCATATAGAATAACAAACATCAATAGCTGGTGCCAAAACACATTTACAATGCAAAGTAAACTACAAAATTCTCTTACAAAAGTTGAAAACCAAACATGGACTTTTGCTTGCAATTTATTAGTATTTCAATGCATTTCACCTTCGTGAAAATATGTTTGGCACAAATAAATCAAAATTTTGGATTTTTTTTTTAAGTTTGCAAACCTAAATGGGAACTAGGTTCCAAATTTTTTAATCACTTGAACACACAGACTTGCAAGGAATTAGGAAAGTTTGGCATGCGTTTCCAATGTAGATATGTAATGTGTTGAAGGACATGAGTGAGAGGGGTGCAATTTCATTTTGTGTGTGAGATAAAAAGAACAGAACTATCTCCTGTGTTCTTCTCTTCTCTTTGGGAGATACCATAGTTATTTATCGTGCTTTAGAATCTTAAGTTGCCCTTGCTTTCATACTATGTTGCATTGACACATGTACGAGTGTAAGGTGTGGGTGCATATCTCGAAGTCGGATCCATCAAATCTCAATGGAAAGTGTTTGAGACCAAAGTTTTAAAAGGCTTTACTGAGGCTCACCTTGATGCTCACCTCGCCTCGAGGCAAAGGTAAAACACATTAAGGCTTTGATTTTTAGGCTATACTCTCCAAAGTCTTGCGCATCACAATATGACCATGCGCCTTAGGTGCACTTTGTACGCCTTTGCGTATAAGCATATGAGAAGTACGCATGTGAAAAGGTTGTCTTAGGCACCTGTTAAACTTAGTCTAGTAGATAGATGGTTTAAACATAAACTAAGAATGAACCCCTTTTACGACTATATATTCTATAGAAAAAAGTAAGTAAATGACCAATCAAGAAAAAAAATACTAAGTTAATGCTCGAGTGAGAAGCTTAACCACTAAAGCTAAGAATGTTAATTTCACTTTCAATGAAGGCAAGTTTCATTCTCTGCAGTGAAATGTTTGACGCCTTACGAAGAAAAGTATTTACAACTTTATATTTATTTTTTCACCATTTTAAAATATTTTATTTGTCTAGTAAGTATTAAAATTTAAAATTCAAAATGTTTACGTCTCGATGCCTTTAGGCTTACGCCTCGCCTCATGAAAGATAAAATACCTCGACTTATGCATTCACCTTTAAAAACATGGTTTGAGACACCTAAGAAAGCTCCCGTAATTTGACGCACAATGATGTGAAATGATAGGTGTCAACTTTTGATTTGTCACGCTCAATGATATAGGGTCACACTCAATAATATAGGGCCCCACTTCCTTGTCGATGAATTTAGGGATCTAAATTGTGAGTCTCTAGCATTTTCAATCTCAAATTTAAGGATATGCGGACCCAACAAAAAATGAGCATATGTGGACTCAACAAAATATGATCATATATGTATAGTTTTTTTAATCTATTATATGAGATAAAATGGTATTGTATATAACATATAGTGTTAAATATAAATATGTGTCCGATGAAAAGCATCAAACATATATCCCACGCCCTTGTCCAAGTGTCGAGTGTCCGATATGGATATTTGATTTATTTTGAAGAGTTCTTGTAACATAACTTTCATATATGCCCAGCTGGTAAGGGTGTCACATGTCGTATTGGAGTTGAGTTTGTTTACCAATAAAGTTTTTCTACCACCATCCATCCATCTTTGGCATATTGTGAATAGTGCCACTTGTGATGTGGAGATCAAACCGGTGTTTTTGGGTTGTAGCTAGTACCGTAAGCATTCGTTTTAGGTCCTCTCTCTTGTACCATTGTAATTGCTTCTTGATTAGTGGATTGATTACCAACATTGTGCCCATGGTTTTCTCGCTTACTATCATAATTAACTGTAATATAAAAAATAAAAATTTTTATGGTCCCACATTATTGTGACAGTTATATTTCAAAGCAATTTATTGCATTAAGCTCAAAAGAGTTTTATTTGGATAAAAAATGCCTATTCTTACTTTAGAGTTTAGATTAAAACAATTTCATGTGAGAATGCTTCGGACAAATTTTGGTATTACTTTCTCAATATCTATATTATAATTTATTTCATCTTATGGTTAAAAATATGTATCGTCAACAAACTGGAGAAAAACCAGATAAAGGGTAAATTGTTAAAACAACTGATCAACCAGAATTGAACCGTAATACCATTATCTTCTGTGCATTCAATTAACTCTGGAACCAATAAAAATAAAATAACCCAAAATGAGGTTCTTCTTTTCCCCTTTAAAACTTAAAGGCTGTGCAGCTTCCATTGGCTTATGTACAAAATTTCATCAGAAACTCAACTCAAGTACAACCTAATTGTTCAAAAACCCCAAAACATAATTCACAAAAACACACTACACACACCACTTTAGATACAAGAACTCAACACTACATAGTTAACACATCAAGCCACAATTCCTACTTTCTCCTTCACTATTTTTAAAGCTAGAAATCACAAGGAATCAACTGTCCTTGTGGCTAATTATTGAAACCCAATTATTGAATCATGAAAGGAAAAGTATAGATTTCTAGGACACAACTATGAAACAGAGAATTAGAGGTAACATATAACAATATATACATATTGTCAATGAATGCCAATATATATAGAGAGAGACAGAGAGAGAGACCTGAAGAGCAGAGGATGATCGTGAAGCATTCAAAAACTCGACTTCCAATCTCCAATCCCCAACATTCCGGTTCTTTTTGTACGAGGGCAACAATTAACACGAGGGGATGGCGCGGGGGGATTCCCTAAATAAGCGAAAATAGTAAATCAATTTCCAATTTAAGCCTAATTTTAAAAGAATTTTCAAAATAAGTTAACTTGGGGGAGGGGGGGATTTTTCTAAATAAGCCAAAATAGTAAATCAATTTTTAAATTAAGCTTAGCTTTGAAAGAATTTTTAAAATAAGTTAACTCGTGGTTCACAATCACGATTTCAATATATATACGTCTGTCCCGTGTGGAATTAAGAAAGTCTTAAAATCGTTGTTACAAAAAGCGCTTTTGATTAAGGAATCGCGGTTACAAAACGCACTTTTAATTTTTTTTTTTTCTTCTAAACTCGCTGTTCCAAACCACGATTTTATCCAAAAAAAAATTTGTTCTAAATTCGCTGTTATAAACCACGATTTTATCCAAAAAAAATTTTGTTCTGAACTCGCTGTTTGTAATCATGATTTTATAAATAAAAAAAAAATTGTTCTGAAATTGCTTTTCTAAACCACGTTTTTTGGCAAAATTTTTTTTCATTAAGTGAATCGCGGTTCACAACCACGATTTTAAAACTTATATATAATCTCTCAGCCCCGTGTTTTGCATTCACGCTTGTTACATTTCCTCTCTCCCTCCCTGCTCTCTTCTTCGCTCCCTGCTGTCTCTCTCTCGGTCTTACTACTCTCTCTCTCGCTCGCTCTTACTCATCTCTCTCTGTCTTTGTGCTCCTTGCTCTCTCTCTGTCGAGCTCCCTCTGCTTCAGTACTGTCTCTCTATCGTTGGTATGCTTCTATCATCTACTTTAATGCGAATAAATTAGGGTTAAGGTTTATATTTGTGAATATATTTGTGTTTGTGAAAATGTGAATAAATTGGGGTTAGGGTTCATGAATGTGGGGCTAGGGTTAGGGTTTATATTTGCGAATAAAATGTGAATAAATTAGGGTTAGAGTTCATGAATGTGGGGTTAGGGTTAGGGTTTATATTTGTGAATAAAATGTTGTGAAATCAGAAATAATAAATTAGGGTTAGGGTTTATATATGTGGGGTTAGGGTTAGGGTTTATATTTGTGAATAAAATGTGAATAAATTAGGGTTAGGGTTCATGAATGTGGGGTTAGGGTTAGGGTTTATATTTGTGAATAAAATGTGAATAAATTAGGGTTAGGGTTCATGAATGTGGGGTTAGGGTTAGGGTTTATATTTGTGAATAAAATGTGAATAAATTAGGGTTAGGGTTCATGAATGTGGGGTTAGGGTTAGGGTTTATATTTGTGAATAAAATGTGAATAAATTAGGGTTAGGGTTCATGAATGTGGGGTTAGGGTTAGGGTTTATATTTGTGAATAAAATGTGAATAAATTAGGGTTAGGGTTCATGAATGTGGGGTTAGGGTTAGGGTTTATATTTGTGAATAAAATGTGAATAAATTAGGGTTAGGGTTCATGAATGTGGGGTTAGGGTTAGGGTTTATATTTGTGAATAAAATGTGAATAAATTAGGGTTAGGGTTCATGAATGTGGGGTTAGGGTTAGGGTTTATATTTGTGAATAAAATGTGAATAAATTAGGGTTAGGGTTCATGAATGTGGGGTTAGGGTTAGGGTTTATATTTGTGAATAAAATGTGAATAAATTAGGGTTAGGGTTCATGAATGTGGGGTTAGGGTTAGGGTTTATATTTGTGAATAAAATGTGAATAAATTAGGGTTAGGGTTCATGAATGTGGGGTTTTTTTTTTCTTTCACTTTCACTTTCACTTTCACTTTCTACAAATTTTTCTTTTTAATCAAAACATATTTAAGGAATAATCATGCCATTCCCTTTTATTTTCATTCCAATAAATTACCTTAGTCCTATGCAGCTAAAGTGTAACTAAATATTTACAATAATTTTAATGCTGTTAATTAATTACATAAGAAAGAGAAACGCTAATTTGGCTGTAAAAATTATTATTAATTAGGTGATGTGGAGTGGTAATAACTTAAAATTTATAAAGTAACAAAAATATTTTTGTTCTAAATTTCAATTTTTTAAGTAAGAATAAGAAATTGAAAAGTAAGGAACATAATTTGTGATAAGAAATTACTATGGAAGTTTTCTCATAATTTTGGCCAGGAACAAATATGTATATATATATTTTGGAGATAGGGATATGGCAAAATAGAAAAGTCCGATAATTGAATTTTATGTCGGTGTAGGCCTTCTTTCGTTTTCTTATTAAATTTTTTTAAAAGTGATTGTGATTGTTAATATTTTCTATGGGTGACCTTTTAAGTAGTACACTAAAATTTTATTAACAAATTAAAAATCTAACTACTTAGAATGTTGACCCAAAAAACAAAAAAAAAAAAGAAAGAAAACTTTAAAATATGCCATTGATGCCACATGCTCCTACGATAAGAAAAAATGGTTTGACTAAATTTATGCACTAAATTCAAATCTAATCGTGGTTAAATATAAAAAGTATAGTTTACTTGAATTTCATGGCCCATTTAGGGTTGAATTTCATTTTCGAGTTTTTCCTCCTTAAATTTCATGACATTCCCTTTTATAAATTTGATATAAATAAATGACTTTTTAGAAGTGATCCACAAAAAAATTGATATAAACACTAGAGGTCAAATAATTTGATCCACAAAAAATTAGAAGTAAAAAAATTACTTTTGTTCTTCTTTGCCGAAAGAGACCTTTCAAGTCGCCATGGAAAATGCTATTATGAAAACATTTGATATAAAAAATAAAAAAAAAAATTTGTTTAAGAATTATGTTTAAAAAAATTAAAATATTTGATTTATAAAATGAGTCATTTTCCATAATTTTTACCCACTTGAATTATCCAATTGACTTATTCTCTATGCGTCTGCATTATGTTTATTCAATTAAGTTTTAACTTTTTATGATAGTCGGATGTCTGAATGTTTACGTATTTATTGACTAATCTTACAATCCATACCAAACGTCCCTTCCACGTAGATCCGACAAATCTCAGTTAATACCTATAAACATGACACATACTGAGAGTTCAACTTGAGATCTGAAAGGAGCATACTTAATTTTTAACACATAATGAGAGCTCATTAATATTAATGAAACTCAAGTTTGACTCGATTCAAGTCGATAATTTTTTTGTTATGTTTTTTATATTGCTTAAAATTATGAGAGCTCATTAATTTTTTATTTATGTTATTTCTTACGTTATTTCCCTAAGTTATTTCCTATGCTATTTCGTATGAGGTTATTTCCCTAAGTTAGGAAATAATGTCATAGGAAATAACCTACCAACTAACTTTGTCATTAAGGTCCCTATTGGCAGAAGCTTGAGCAAATAAAAGTAACTTGTCTTTAATTGTCCATAAATCTCACTAATTGGGCCACCAGTTTTAAAAAATGACGTGAACAATGTTTGAAATAAAAATTAAGAACAAGTCATACAAAATCAATCGAGTTATTTGAACTCAATGAAAAAAATAATAATTTCATAGAAAAAGTTACACTATGATTTAAGATTTTTGTATGACTTGTTCAATTTTGTCCAATCGCACTGAATAAATACAATACTTGATACAAACTATAGTATAAAATTATATGAACAGAAAAATAAAAGAAGAATCTTCGTAATGTCTTCATATTCAAAATTATTGATATATTTGTCTAGGTTACAAATCACGCTTTTAAGGAAATTTTATTTATACATAAATTTTGAAGTAATTATTTTTTTAAAGTAAATCTGATTAAGGAAATTTGATTTATACATAACCATGCTTTTGTTAAGTATAGCTTCAGAAAACGTGGTTGCAAACCACGGTTTTACTGTTGACCCGTGGATAATAATCACTTCTAAGCAACATGTAAAAATTCAACAAAGAATTCAAAACCAGCACTCATTCTTGTTTGTCACAGACACTCACAAACACTCTCTCTATCCCTCTCTCTGACACACACACCCACAACACTCACATTCACATCAAACATATATAATTTTTAATATATATAAATTTTATTTTGTAAAACTCAGACCAATATTAAATATATATAATAATAATTGATAATAGCAAATAATAATCAACTATATAAAATGATTATTTTTTTACTTTAATTCTTAAAATGTAATTTTTTTATTTAGGTAAATTACACTAACACCCCTGAGGTTTAGTGTTAATGACAGTTATTCCCTCACCGTTGAAAAAAAATTCATTGAAAAAAGATAAAAAATAATTGGAAAAATAAATATATTTGAAAGAAAAAATAAATAAAAAAATTAATTTTCTGTTTTTATAAAATAAATTATATATATTAACAAATTATATGATGTTTCATGATGTTGTGAGGTGGTGTGGGTGTGCAGTGTGTCGAGAGAGAGAGAGATACAAGAGAGAGTGTAGTGTCGTGACAAAGAAGAGTGAGTGCTGGTTTTGAATTTTTGTTCAAAATGTGTTTTGAAAACACATTTTTACATATTTTACTTACAAGCGCGGTCACGAATATGTATAAATCAAATTTCTTTATGTATAAATCAAGTTTGCCAACACTTTATAATTTATATAAACTCACAACCTACACTCATAATTTATGTAATGATTAGAAATTTAGGTAAATTAGAAATATTGTTACTTTGATGTAGGTTGTTACTTTGATGTAAAGTTAGGTTTACCTACACTCATAAGTTTACCTACCTCATAAGATTGTTGGATTTTCCTACACTCATAAGTTTACCTACACTCAAAGTAACAAGATTAACAACTTACACTCATAAGTTTATGTAAATTACTTAGATTTATAATTTCTCAATTACCTAAATCAACTTACATCAATTATATTTATTTAATGATTACAAATGTTGTTACTTTATAATTTATAATCATTTTTTTATAATTTATACAAAATTAATCCAAAATTAATAAAAGATTTTCAGACCTAAAACTTAGCTGAATTTGTTTTAATGTGCACAAGAGCATGATCTTAATCATAATAAATAATGTAAAAAGCATAATAGAAGAACATTATGTTAATTTTGTATGTGTTGTAAGATTTGTTTCTTAAAAAGCTAAAAAATCTAAAGCATAATCATTATTTTGACTCATATTTTAATTAAAAAATCAATATTGCTTGTTGGATTACAATTGCTTACAATTGCTGATTACTTAAATAAAGTTTTTGCATCACAAGTAATTGTATTTGAATGAGTTAAAATTCATATAATTCTTTTACAAGTACGAGGAGATATAAGTATATTGTTGCTATTTTAATATTTTTTGTCTTAATTGAAACAAGTATATGGAGACTGTTCCAATAATTTTCTACTGGGGGAGAAACATAATTCGGGATCCCGATGAAGTCGTCTCATATGATGCTGAGCCGAAAGGGATATATGCGGTGCAAATTGGCACCACGCTTAGCAATTTGGAGGAGATGTTTATGTCAAAGGTGGCAAGTTACGGGGAAAGTGTCCGATTGACCTTCAAATGTAGATATCCTTATCGCTAGTGGCAAACGCACAACAAATACAAGATATTACCGATCAATGACGATGAAGCGTTGAACACCGTATTAAGGCCAAGTTTGGGAAGACTAAATAAGTGCACTTTTTGTCTTTTTGGACTAAAAAATTGAGGTTGAAAATATGGATGTTTGGGTTAACTTTTTGACTTTTTATTGAAAAATGTGTAATAAAAAATTGTAAAAATTGATTTGTAAGGAAAAATTGGAATTGGGAGTTGTGCAGCCGTAATTGTTGACTTTTGGTGAATAGTGTTAACTTTTTAACTTTTTGAGTAACTTTTTGGCTTTTTGACTTTTTGGGAACATCCCAAACTTGGCCTAAGTATCGGTGCAAGTTTTCAAGCACCAAATTGTTTGGAAGTCTACATTGATAAAGAGGTTGTACACAATATCCCGAACATGACACAAATGGATTCTCGTCCGTTCACTACATTGCTAACGCATGGAATTGACACAATAGCGTTTCAATCTCCTATGTATGAATCAGGTCAATGTTATCCACTGTGCTACACACAACAGTCATTTCAGGGCCATGGTGTAGAATCAAGTTCACGTGGTGGATATGATTATGAATTTGACAATAACACACAAGATGTGCCCACATGCAGCCATCATACCACTCCAGTTGTAGTTGCTGGTAATATGGCTGAAACAGTGAACGAGGTGCAGTTTGTTGACAGTGACATGTACGGTCCTGATGTCGCCCTAAACGATGATGACAATGAAATGTGTGATGAAAAAAATTTATTAGCCGGATCAGATGATGATGATGATGAAGAATATGATGCCCAGGCTCCCGTTGACCCTGAAAATGCCTCCATTCCACCTAGAGTTGAAATCCCTTTCTATGACAACATTCACATGGGTGGTGATTTTGACATTAGTACCCGTGATGTCGTTTCCCGTAATCGGATCTGGAGCGCTAAAAATCCAGAGTTGGACAGAGGAGTGGTTTTTGTTGATAAGAAGTAACTTCTACATGCTGTGAAATTGTACCATGCAACAAATAATCGAGAGTATAAAGTCGTAACCTCCAAGCAAGACCTTTGGGTGTCTGCTTGCAAGCACGACTGCAGTTGGTGGTTGCGTGCATCTCTTAGTAGGAAACATGGTCTTTTTGAAATAAAGCAGTACAGGGGTCCTCACCATTGTTTATACCCACGAATGAACAGGGACCACACTAATATTAGCTCCAGTTACATTACTTCTCATATTTTAGGACAAGTTGCGGTTAGTATAAAAAATAAATGTTTACATATATATACATATTTGTTTGTTTATAGTGTTCACACCCAGATAATTCAACTCATATTTTATTGTCGTATGCAGAATGAACCTGATATGCCAATTAAGAATGTCATCGAAGATATAAAAAAAGACCATGAACTATAGTATATCATTCAAGAAGGCGTGGCATGCAAGGGCAAAGGCAATTAAAATGGTATTTGGTGATTGGGATGAATCATATAGGCAGTTGCCTAAATTCATGCATGCATTATAGACATCTAATCCTGGCACCATCGTGACATGGAAGCACAGATATACCGGGCATACAACCATTATGCCCGTCTTCCACTTTGTTTTTTGGTCTTTCAAACCCGTCATCGATGGCTTTAGATATTGTAGGCCTGTTATAACTATAGATGATACATTCTTATACGGTAAATACACTGGTGTGTTGCTTGTAGCAACGATTGTCACTGCCAATGGCAAAATATTACCGCTTGCATTCGTTGTTGCCGACAGGGAGAGTTTGGAGTCTTGGTTGTTCTTCATTCAAAATATCAAGGAACATATTGTCATGGACCGATAGGGAGTGACTTTGATGTCTGATCGAGCTGAGAGTATTTTAGCTGCTGTGAGGCGGCATTGGCTGAATCCCTCGCTCCAATTTGTTGGATATCATCGGCACTGCCTTCGACATGTTTGCAGTAACTTTAACACACATTCCAAAAATAAGGAGCTCAAACAACTTCTATGGAAAGCAGGGAGTGCTGATCAACGACGAAAGTGTAATGGTTACTTAGATCAGATACAGGCTATTAAAAGCGCTTTTTGGTTACTTAATCAGGCTATTAAAAGTGCTATTAGATCAGATACTTAGATCAATACAGGCTATTAGATCAAATACTTAGATCAATACAGGCTATTAAAAGTGCTGATCAACGACAAAAGTGTAATGGTTACTTAATCAAAAACGCTTTTTGTAACCACGTTCCCCAATTTCACGTGAGACAGACGTATATATGTTGAAATCGTGATTGTGAACCACGAGTTAGCTTATTTTGGGAATTCTTTCAAAACTAGGCTTAGTTTGGAAATTGATTTACTATTTTGGCTTATTTAGGGAAATGCCCCTAGCGGGGGTGTTTGGCATGTTGCCTTTTTCTAAAAAAAAAAATATTAAAAAAATATTTCTTAAAAAAATCATTCTTTAGATATCTATTTATAAAATTTTTTAAAAATAATTAAAATAATCAACTTCCAAATGACCATTGTGTTTGGTTGGATTTTGAGATGAAATCTACCATTTCATAAAATTTGAAACTTAAACTAAATAAATTAAAAGTCAGGGAAATATATTTTAAAAAATCAAAAAATATATTTTCTCTTTAATTTTTACACATTTTT
The DNA here is from genome assembly GCF_004153795.1 of Camellia sinensis. NCBI lineage: Eukaryota > Viridiplantae > Streptophyta > Magnoliopsida > Ericales > Theaceae > Camellia > Camellia sinensis. The sequence goes on from NW_021027688.1 coordinate 799,645, forward strand.
TTATAAAAAGTTAAAAAATCATCCTAAATATATTAATTTTTTTATCTCATATTCTAACCAAAACGTTAAAAAGTTACTATGAAAAATAGCCTATAAACCAACCCTAAATTGAATCATAAAAATTTTAGAATCAAATTAAATCAAAACAGTTATATGAATACAATTTAAACAGATTAGGCAATATATAATCCTTATACAAATAAAATTATTTAAATAATTTGATAACTAATTATACTATTATATAAAAACACACTGGTAAACAAAGCATTAGTAACTTCTAAATATATATACGACACTAATAAGCAGGGGCGGAGGCAGCATAGGGTCAAGAGTCACGTGTCCCCTTCAATTTTGAATTTTTTTTATTTTTAGTTTTGTTATTGCCATGTATAAAATTGAGAAGGAGATTTCATAATCTGGCTTTGGGCCATGTAATGTCCGGGCTAAAATTGGTTCGAGCATGTTTGGGTCGAGCTGGGTTGGGCCAATCCAGGAGCAGTGCGCTCGATTAAAGCCCAGGTCCGATTTGGCCGGGATAATTTCTCTGGCAACCCGGTTCACGTTGTTTGCTCGTTGAGATTGGCGTATATGGTCCTCTGCAGACCGGCCTAACTAAGCAAGAGCTCAGTCATAACGAAGGGCTGCTAAGCTCGGTTATAACGGAGCTCGACTAGGAGCATTGCATGTCTCGGAAGTAGAATGGTCGTAGGAAGATGGGACAGCGCTGCCGGGCTGTCTGTTCACACCAACGCCGTTTAGCAGTTTGGTTAGTTGGTATTTAGCTGTGTTTGTGCTGACACGTGGGAAAGTGGGATACGAGAGCAGGTCCAACGTCAGAAGTCGAATGGACGCAAAGGCACGCGCAAAAGGTATATAAACGTGACTGCGCCCTCCATGCTGGAGGCGGAACATCTTCTGGTGAGAGAAACACTAGCACATGGTCTTCTCTCTCTTCTCTCTCTCTGAGTGTGTGCTGACTTGACCGTCAAATGGGTTTTTCGGTAACCCACCGCCAGGTAGCTCACCTTCGTTGTGTTCATAGGTCGAACGGAGGAAGGCACAGCTTGGACGTGAGGAGTACGGGTGGTAACGGATATTTGTTCCCCATACAATTGACGCTATCTTTGGAAATCTGAAGCAGACACACCCCTGCCCTCTAAGCTCATCGGATCACCTTCTATGGCAAACAACGACGAAGTACCATTGTCTGCCATCGATGGTATTACCCGAGAGTCAGTCCGATGGAGAGACAGACTTCCCGCCGTTCCAAACATGGTGGGCCTAGAGACCTCACCAGAAGGACTTCCAGAGATACGCGAGATAAGCGCGCTAGGAGCACTGATCACTCGCAGAGCCCAGACGGACACCGGTGACGAAGAGAGTCGTACGCTTAATGCCTGAAACACAAGTTGAGGGACCAAGACGCCGTCATCCAGAGAATGGCGGCGGAGATGGAAGTTCTCAAGCGGCAAGTCAAAGAGAAGGGTGTTGCTGGAGTGGGTGACCACAGTGAGTGCACCCAACCCCACCGCTCAGGCAACTAGAACCAGCGACACACGCCCTCTCTTTCCATCACTAGAAGCTATGGGGTTGGAGACTCTGACCCGCCTACAGAGAAGTCTTGAGCGCAAGATAGTAGTTCCCATCCCTCGCATCCGCCGACGATATTGAGATATTCCTATTCTGCTCGTTCGGAGAACTTGAGGGACGTCTTGAAGGAACGAGCGCGCCGACGGGAGGTTTAAAGGGTGCCAGCACTCTAGCGGTTATCCTACAGAGGTCCGCTAGTGAATAAGTCATAATGTCGCCACCCCGTTCAGCCGTGCCTATTCTTTTGGAAAAAATTTGACAAGGCTGAGCGCCACCCTCTTCTCCCTTGAAATAGAGGCCACACTGCTCCCAGCGGGCTTTCACCAGTCCAAATTTACGCTTTATGACGAAAAAACCAATTTGTGCATGCATGTAAGCCACTTCCGGCAGGTTATGGCTGGATACAGGCATAATGACACTCTCATGTGCCTTATTTTCCCGTCGTGTTTGGGCGAGTTGGGCTTGAAGTGGTTTAAGAAGCTTCCAGAGGAAAGTATTGAAAGGTGGCAATAGTTGACGGAAGTGTTCGTGACTCGATTTAAAACCAACACTAAAACGCCAAAGGAAATTGACCACCTCCTGAGTGTCAAGATGGAGTCAGGCGACTCCCTCAAAGCATACAACGCCAAGTATTGAGAAACTTTCAACAAGATCCTAGATTACTCGACCAACCTGGCAATCACCCAATATAAATGCAGTCTCCCGGTTAGACATAAACTGAGGGACTCGCTCACGATGAACCAACCGACTTCCATGGAGCTGCTGATGCAGCGCATCAACGAACACATCCGAGTAGAGAACGATGCGATTGCGTCCACCGCAAAGACAAATCCAGTGGTAGCGAACAAAAGGGTGGCTGAAAAAGTCCACGCGGTCGGACAAGAGACAAACCGTTCAAATGACCATGCAAGGGAATCAGACCGTGGTTCAGATCGTAGAAACCGGGGTAAAGATCGCCACAACGACCGAGCAGATTCTCCCCGCGATGACGCAGCTGATGCAAATAGAAAGTTGAATGCTCGGACGGGCATCACCACAGTTTTTAAGATCCCAATCTATAGCATACTTAGTGAAATCCGCGACGATGTTTATGTCTGGTTTCCGCTAAACTAGGTGATGCGCAAAAGGGCTTCAATCCGTAGTACCGCTGCATATTTCATAAGGAGCGAGGGCACTAGACAGAGGACTGCTTGCTCCTGAAGCATCACTTAGAGGAGTTAGTCGCCGCCGAACACTTGGACCATTACATCAACGGGGGCGTCAGGGCCGCGCACCATGCACCGCCTGAGCCAAATGGTTTGGACGACCTGGAAGAACCCCCCAAGGAGTGGTCAATGGAATCCACGGTATAGTTGAGCCGGCGCAGGTATGTGAGCTCAAAGGGATGATAAAAAAAATGAAACATATGAGGGAAGTTTTGTCCGTCCAGCCCGCGATTAAAAGAGGTAAGACCGAGGACAGCTTCTCAAGCAGAGATCTTGAGCGCATTCAAATGCCACACAATGACGCTCTGGTGGTCACCCTTTACGTCAGAGACTTCGATGTTAAGCGCATTTTGATCGACTAGGGCAGCTCAGTCGAGATCATGTACTATGACGCCTTCAAGAAGCTTAAACTCTGAGATACAGACTTGGCTCCGGCAACTTCGTCACTGGTTGGTTTTAACTCACAACCGGAGTGGCCAATGGGAAAGATAATCCTACTAGTCAAAGCCGGATCCATGGTCAAGCAGGTGGAGTTCTGGGTGTTAAAGGCGCCGTCCACATACAATCTGATCCTTGGTAGGGGATGGCTTCATGCCATGCAGGCGGTGGCGTTGACCTACCACCAGGTTATGAGGTTCCCCTCTGCTACAGGGGAAGTTGAGGAGATTTAGGGCGATCAAGTCATGGCGAAGCAGTGTTTCATGGCAGTGAATGGGAGTCGAGCAGCCAAAGGCTTCGTGCAAATGATCGAAGGTCCAGAAGACCAAAGTGTCCTGAATGATGTGGGCACTAGGGCCGAGGAAAAGGTTGTTGAAGAGTTTGTGGAGGTGCGGATCGGCATAGAGAATCCTGACAAGTTCTTTTTGTTGGGATCTAGCCTGACTGCCCAAGAAAGGACCGAGATGGTGGAGTTCTTGGTGGCGAACATCAAAGTATTTGCATGGACGCCATATGACATGCCTGGCATTGATTTAAGCTTTATTTGCCACCAACTCAATGTCTTCCTAGATGCACGTCATGCCATTCAAAGAACGAAGAGATTAGCCCTTCATCACGCCGAGGTAGTCGCGGAGGAAGTCAAGAACCTGCTAGAAACTAGGGAAATCCAGGAAGTGCACTACCCTCGGTGGGTTTTGAACACGGTCGTATTACCTAAGAAGAATGGAAAGTGGCAAGTTTGCGTTGATTACAAGACGGTCAATCGAGCTTGCCCTAAAGACAGTTTTTCTCTGCCCAAAATCGACCAGCTGGTGGATCTTATAGCCGGACACAACCGACTCAGTTTCTTAGATGCCTATCGCGGTTATCACCAAATCGCCATGCTTGCACCCAACCGCGAGATAACCTCTTTCACGACCCCGAGGGGATTGTTCTACTATAAAGTCATGTTTTTTGGTTTGAAAAATGCCGGGGTGACTTTTCAGTGGAAGGTGACCAAGATGTTCGCCCCTCTGCTAGGCCGCCCGATGGAGGCTTACATCGACGACATGGTGATCAAAAGCAAGTAGCAGGTCGACCACTTGTCTGACCTAGCCGAGGTGTTTGCCATTCTTAAACAACACAAGCTTTGCCTGAATGTGTCAAAGTGTGCCTTCGGCATGGGGTTAGGGAAATTCCTAGGCTTCCTAGTCACTAACCGAGGCATCGAAGTGTACCCCTCACAAATCAGGGCCATACAAGAATTGAAACAGCCCAACTCGGTAAAGGACGTTCAACATCTTGTCGATATGGCAACCATGCTTAACCGATTCATAAACCGCTCATCAGATCGTTACCGTCTTTTCTTTCGAGCCTTGAAGTCCAAGTTTTCATAGGACGAAGAATGTGACAGGGCCTTGGCCGAGCTCAAGAAGTATTTGTCTTCTGCCTCACTTTTAGTGACACCCAAGCTCGGCAAAGAACTCTTCCTTTATCTAGCTGTTTCTCAACATGCAGTTAGTGCGGTACTTGTCCGGACAAAAGGCATCCAACATCTCCCGATTTTTTATGTGAGCAAAACCTTGCTATTAGCAGAGTCGAGGTACTTGCCGCTGGAAAAACTTGCTTTGGTGCTAATGATGGCCTCCAGGAAATTGGCGCACTACTTTCATGCTCACACAATCGTGGTGTTGATCGAATTCCCTCTGAAAGCCTTATTTGAGCGGGCGGATTTCTCCGGCCGAATTCTGAAGTGGGCAGTCGAATTGGGGCAATTCGACGTCGAGTTTCAACCCTGAACCGCCATCAAAGCCCAAGCATTGGCCAACTTTGTTGCTGAATTCTCGCCTAGAATTCACCCGGGATGCCCAATGGATCTTACCGTGGTAGCCGGGGTGAAAGAGATAAGTGCAACGAAAATTGCACAACAGAGTGATGTTGGCGACGCGAAACTTACGCGCCCATCCACAAATCCTTCAGTCGGAGGTGTACTTCAGCCTGGCAATGCGACGTTGGATTTGGAAATAACAGGTCAACCTGTTGGATCCGGTGCCATATCGCCGAGGGAGGATGAAGACGCATCTGTTGAAATCGTCAACGGCGTGCTTGTAGCAGAAACAGCCGAGCAACCGTGATCACCTCAACCTTCAAGCCTCCGAGGATCCCTCAGAATGTTGGAAACTTTTTATTGGTGAAATGTGGAAACTTTTTGTAAATGGCGCCTCAAATTGGCACGGCACCAGGCTGGGCATAGTTTTGATCTCGCCGGACGGTCTAACCATCGAACACTCTATCACGCTCGGATTCCCAGTGTCAAACAACGAGGTTGAGTACGAAGCACTGCTGGTCGGACTTAAAAGCGCGCTCTAATTGCACGCATCCGAGTTGATGGTCTACAACAACTCCCAATTCGTTGTAAACCAAGTGTCTGGAGAGTACGAAGCCAAAGATGACAGAATGGCCAAATACTAAGCTCTAGTGAGAGAACACATCAAGAAATTCCAAGCAATAAGGGTCCAACAAATTAGCCGTGAAGAAAACAACCGAGTAGATAAGTTGGCCGGCCTAGCGTCCATGTTCGACTAATCAACTCCCAGCCTTCTCCTAATTGAGTTTCTCCCAAGACCTAGCATTGAGGACTCGGAGTAAACGAAAGTATTCTGCACCGAGCTTGGTCCCTCTTGGATGGACCCTATTATCATTTTCCTGAAAGAACGGACCCTTTCGGCAAAAAAAAAGAAAGCACATAAAGTCTAGGTGAAGTCAGAGCAGTTCTGGCTTTCTCCATCTGGTGCTTTATATAAGAAGTCATTGACTAGTCCGTACCTCAAGTGTGTTCATCCAAACAGCGTGGAAGCTTTCCTTTACGAGATCCACTAAGGTATGTGCAGAAGTCATATCAGGGGGAGATCTTTAGCCTATCGCGCTATTTCGCAAGGATACTGGTGGCCGTGCATGCAAGCAAATGCGCAAAAATATGTTAGAAAATACGAAAAATGCCAAAAGTTCGCCCACCAAATTCACCAGCCGACCAAAGAACTTCTCCCCCTCACAAGTCCTTAGCCTTTCGCAGTATGGGGGCTGGACATAGTGGGACCACTCCCAACAGCGCCAAGCAACCGGAAGTTCTTCATTGCGGCAACAGATTACTTCACCAAGTGGGTTGAAGCCGAGCCATTAGCGACCATCAAAGAAAATGACGTCAAGCGGTTTGTTTGGCAGAACGTAATAACGCAGTTTAGCGTTCCCAAGGCTTTGATTTCTGATAATGGCACCCAATTTGATGGACGGTTGTTCAAAGGATTTTGTGAGAAATTAAAGATAGAATTCTACAATTTCACCCCAGCCTACCTTTAGTCCAACGGCCAGGCTGAAGTGTCGAACAAGACCATTCTGGATGGATTGAAGAAAAGGCTGGAGAAAGCCAAAGGCAAGTGGGTCGAGGAACTTCCTAGTGTCCTTTGGGCATATCGAACAACCCCGAGACGCTCGACCAAGGAGACTCTTTTTGCCTTGGCGTATGGCATGGAGGCAGTTATCCCATTGGACCCCAAACCGCCCCCAGTAGGATGGTGCCATGATGGCCAGTAATCCGAGATTACCAAAGGCCACTTACAAAATTCACACACAATCAGAGTATAAATATATGGGGCTAACATGTGCGGAAACAATAATTTACAATACAAGTGGTCCATAAGAGCAGTACATAAGTCAAATGGAATGACATACATCTTTACATAGCTTTAAAACTTGAATACAAATAAAATGAAGTACAAAAATACATATTACATCTTGATAAAAGGTTTCTCAAGTCGACATGTTCAAAATACATAAGCTTCAAGATTGCCGACATCCTCACTGCCGACATAACATGCATACAAAACACACATCTCGGCGTAGCCGACTTCTTGTTTGTTACCTACATACATACATAGGGAGGGTGAGCTTGGATACTCAGTGAATGATACAAGTAATAAAGGTTTTAAATGAATGATTCCCGAGGTCCTTGTCAAAACAATACATATATCATAGCTTGTTCAAAACATGGGATGAATCAAGTTCATCAATCAAATCTTGGCCTTTCAAATCTTCTTGGGATGTTTAATAACATCTACATAATACATGGGGGTGATGGCATTCCGAGCAAAACAAAAACATAACCTCGGTATCGAGCACACCCGTTCATAGTCCGTCGGTGGCCGATATCTTAACAAGGGTGCTACTTATGCTTAATGTCCCCTAGCACGAAAGGACGGTGCTACCTAGGCTTAAAGTCCCCTAGCACGGAAGGACTCTCAAACCAAGATGTGCAGTTGCATTATAGTCCTCTGACACTAAGGACTTTCAAAACAAGATATGTAGTTGCATTATAGTCCCCTGACACTAAGGACTTCCAAGAATGTGCTACAAGTGCTTATAGTCCCCTAGCACGTACGGACTTCCAAGAATGTGCTACAAGTGCTTATAGTCCCCTAGCACGTACGGACTTGTGCCACAAAAGCTTATAGTCCCCTGGCACGTACGGACTTCCCGAGAACGTCGCCCAAAACAAAGCTTACTTGGTACATAAAAATAGGGATAATCATTCATGCTTAACAAATACTTTCAAAACAAAGCAAAGCAAAGCTTTTATCAAAACGTATAACATAGCTTTGTTAAAAATACCACTCACATAGTTCTTGGGACGTCGGGATCAAGGCAAAGGTCCAAGTTCTACAAACACATGGCAAAGTATACTGAACGTACTTCTCAAAACAAGTCTTACATACATGCAAATGATTTTGGGAAAACATGCTGGAAGCCAAAACACTGTTTTACATGTCAGGAAGACATGTTGGATACCAACCAGGTCTTTGCCGAGGTCCCACACCTCCTGGCCGAGGTGTGGTTACCTAGGCTTCGGCGTGCGGCTGCATGCCGAGGTGCGCACAAGACAACTAAAGGTGTAAGTGATCATGCAAGGTAGGCCAAGGTGAGATACGATGCTTGGCCTAAGTGTGAGGTCTATGTAAGAGTGATCTCGGCGACTACACTTAGGGGAGTGAGGTCTGGAGATCAGGGTTTCCACCCGTGAAGAACATGAAGAACATGAACATGAAGACCATGAAGAATATGAATGCTAAAATCATAACTTCTTTATTTACAAAATCTGGAATTTCATGCTATGAGTTCGAAAACATGGACCTGGGTACCCAAACTTGAAAATCATGTGAAAACAAACACAAAAACATGGATCTTGGCATGAGGTTTCGGATCAAAACATGACTTTTCTTGAAGAACACATGAATACTATTTTCTCTTTTTAAAACCGAACTTCAAAGCGATGCATGGCTTACAAATCATATTCAATCATGCAATGCAATAACATGAACATAAAGATCAACATGAGTAGATCAAGAACCTAACCTTAAAACACGGATCTAACAGTTCGATCTCTAGGGATCAAGCTTGGAAATCTACTTCTCTCTTAAAAACTTCTCTTCCTTACCTAGAGCTTCTCTCTCCTTTTCAAAAACAAGGATATAGAAATGATAGGTTTCTCCCTCTGCCGGCTGACTTAACACTCAGCTCGGACACGTGGCAACGGCTGGTTGGCTCTCTCCAAAAAGGTGATAGATTGACAAGACAAGACTATGACAAAATGTATCTAACAAGCTACCCGGTAAGGCACTCCGGTAAGTGGTGACATCGGCTAAGGACAAAGCTTCAGTAACTAAGGTGACAATGACCTCGGCTAGGAAGGACAACACTTGACTAAGCTGTGCCACACCTTGGCCTAGATGTGCCACACCTCGGTCTAGGTCATACCACTCCAGGACAAGATCACTTGGGTGCAAAAGTAACATCTCGGCCTAGATAATACACATCTCGGCCTTGGTGATGAACACCTCGGCCTAGATAATGACATCTCGGCCAATATGTCAAGGCGAAGGGGGAGGTCAAACAAAGGGGTTCCAAGTTAGTTCTAGACTGAAGATGACCTCGGCTTGGAATGATCTAGGCTTAACATAATCTAGGCTTGGCATGACCTAGGCTTAACATAGCAGGGAAGGGACAAAGCATGCAAGCAACACTTAAGCAAAACAAGACAAGATTCATGAATGCAAACTTAACATGGCAAAACATATAAATGCATGCAAACATGACTAGGACATGAATGTGGGTTGTTACATTTTCATAAGTGTAACACTCATAGTTTGAAATTATACATTTGTTCACAACTTAGTACGGAATTTTTGTACTCCTTTTCGAATGGTTTGAAGAATCCCACATCCTTTTTTTAGAGTGTTACGATCGGAAAAAGTACACTAAGGAGTTTTTTTTAGTGTTACGTTGGAATGTTACACTAGGCCTGTTTGGTAGAGCTTATAAGCTGCTTATTTTAGCTTTTAGCTTAATTTAAGTTAATTTGTTTTGTCTTGAGGCAAGTGGTTAATTCAATCAATAGAATAAAAATGAGAGACATCTCATTGTGAATACAAAGCAAATTACACCCCCAGACTTGTATCCCAAATTGCCACAAACTACATACATATACATACACCTTCCATATAAGAAATAAAAGTTTTTTTTTCTTCTTTTCCTTTCATAAATCCCTACTCAAACTCAAGATCCAACACAGCCTAAAGGTAAACTCGCTGCCAAACCACAACCACAACAAAAGAAATTATAGCAACACAGAATATAGATCACAGAATGTGTTTTTAGCATTAGTGATTTTGATTAAATTGAAATTGTTGGGTTTTTTGTTTTAATAGAGAGATTTTTTTATTATTATAATTAATTTAATTTTTAACATTTTAACCTATATAGGATAATCCAGTTGGGACTAGATTCAATTTTGTGGAGGATACAAAGCTGTTTGTGAAAACTGATGAAGAGGCAGCAACTGATTTGACTATGTTGTTAATAGAGATCTTCAACAAGAATGAGTCTCTTCAAAAGAGTCCTCTATACTGTAGACACCCCATTTTTGACCTTCCTCAAGACTTGGACGTCATCGTTTGAACACTCGATGATCATCCATGCTCATGTTCGTTTTGAGTTCCCGAAGGTCTCGGCCGGTCGAATTTTGAAGTGGGCAGTCGAATTGGGGCAATTCGACGTTAAGTTTCAACCCCGAACCGCCATTAAAGCCCAAGCCTTGGCCGACTTTGTTGCTGAATTCTCACCTGGAATTCACCCGGTATGCCCGATAGATCTTACCGCAGCAGCCGGGGTGGCGAGTGTAAGCCCAACGAAAATTGCACAACAGACTGATGTTGGCGACGCAGAACTTGTGCACCCGTCCACAGAACCTTCAGTCGGTGGTGTACTTCAGCTCGGCAATGCGACGTTGGATTTGGAAATAACAAGTCAACCTGTTGGATCCGACGCCGTATCACCGAGGGAGGATGAAGACGCGTCTGTTGAAATCGTCAACGGCGAGCTTGTAGCAGAAATAGCCGAGCAATCGTGATCACCTCAACCTTCAAGCCTCCAAGGATCCCTCAGAATGTTGGAAACTTTTCATTGGTGAAATGTGGAAACTTTTTGTAGATGGTGCCTCAAATTGACACGGCACCAGGCTGGGCATAGTTTTGATCTCGCCGGACGGTCTAACCATCGAATACTCTATCACGCTCGGATTCCTAGTGTCAAACAACGAGGTTGAGTACGAAGCACTGCTGGTCGGACTTAAAAGCGCGCTCCAATTGCATGCATCCGAGTTGATGGTCTACAGCAACTCCCAATTCGTTGTAAACCAAGTGTCTGGAGAGTACGACGCCAAAGATGACAGAATGGCCAAATACTAAGCTCTAGTGAGAGAATACATCAAGAAATTCCAAGTAATAAGGGTCCAACAAATTGGCCGTGAAGAAAATAACCGAGCGGATGAGTTGGCCGGCCTAGCGTCCATGTTTGAGTAATCAACTCCCAGCCTTCTCCTAATTGAGTTTCTCCCAAGACCTAGCATTGAGGACTCGGAGTAGACGAAAGTATTCTGCACCGAGCTTGGTCCCTCTTGGATGGACCCTATTATTATTTTCCTGAAAGAACGGACCCTTCCGGCAAAAAAAAAGAAAGCACATAAAGTCTAGGTGAAGTCAGAGCAGTTCTGGCTCTCTCCATCTGGTGCTTTATATAAGAAGTCATTGACTGGTCCGTACCTCAAGTGTGTTCATCCAAACAGCGTGGAAGCTTTCCTTTACGAGATCCACCAAGGCATGTGCAGAAGTCACATCAGGGGGAGATCTTTAGCCTATCGCGCTATTTCGCAAGGATACTGGTGGCCGTGCATGCAAGCAAATGCGCAAAAAATATGTTAGAAAATACAAAAAATGTCAAAAGTTCACCCACCAAATTCACCAGCCGACCAAAGAACTTCTCCCCCTCACAAGTCCTCAGCCTTTCGCACTGTGGGGGCTGGACATAGTGGGACCACTCCCAACAGTGCCAGGCAACCGGAAATTCTTCATTGTGGCAACGATTACTTCACCAAGTGGGTTGAAGTCGAGCCATTAGTGACCATCAAAGAAAATGACGTCAAGCCGTTTGTTTGGCAGAACGTAATAACGTGGTTTAGCGTTCCCAAGGCTTTGATTTCTGATAATGGCACCCAATTTGACGGACGGTTGTTCAAAGGATTTTGTGAGAAATTAAAGATAGAATTCTACAATTCCACCCCAACTTACCTTTAGTCCAACGGCCAGGCTGAAGTGTCGAACAAGACCATTCTGGATGGATTGAAAAAAAGGCGGGAAAAAGCCAAAGGCAAGTGGGTCGAGGAACTTCCTAGTGTCCTCTGGGCATATCGAACAACCCCGAGACGCTCGACTGAGGAGACTCTTTTTGCCTTGGCGTATGGCATGGAGGCAGTTATCCCATTGGAGATCGGCATGCCTACCATCCGCAGCAAAAATTTTGAGCCTGAACTGAACTCTGACGCCATCGCCCTGGAATTGGACTTAGCTAACGAACGCCGAGAAAAATACGTTAATCCACGTGGCCGCATATCAACAAGAATTGTCTAGAAAGTACAACAACATAGTGCACCCCAAACCGCTTAAAGTCGGGGACTGGGTTCTAAGGAAAGTGATGGGCAACACACTAGTGCCGGGCGAAGGCAAGCTAGGGGCAAACTGGGAAGGGCCTTACAGGATAATCGGTCTGGCGGGCAAGGGGGCATACCACCTAGAGGACTTGGATGGCAAAAGCATACCCAGGCCATGGAATGCGGCCAACCTGAAGCTATACTATTATTAGTCTTTATCTTTTGTGTGGAATTTTTTGCAAAGGGGTAAGTTTTCCCCTCTGTCTACCAATGTAATCCTCTCAGTCATTATGTGAATTCATGATTGCAATATGTAATAGAAACGAATTATTTTACATAGAAAGTATGTTGTAATTGAGGGACCATAGTGCACCAGGGGATATCACCTTTACAGCTGAGGTGCTCTATCCCGGCTAGAAGAGTTGATGATTTGCTCAACTCTAGTACTTTGGCCGAGGTGCTTTATCCCGGCTAGAAGATTGATGATTTGCTCAACTCTAGAATTTTAGCTAAGATGTTTTATCCTAGCTAGAGAGTTGATGATTTGCTCAACTCTAGTATTTTGGGCGAGGTGCTTTATTCCGGCTAGAAGAGTTGATGATGTGCTCAACTCTAGAATTTTAGCCAAGATGTGTTATCTCGGCTAGAGAGTTGATGATTTGCTCAACTTTAGTATTTCAGCTGAGATATTTTATCCCGGTTGGAAGAGTTGATGATCTGTTCAACTCTAGTATTTTCAGTAGAGGTGCCTTATCTCAACTATAAAAGTTGAGGATTTGCTCAACTCTAGGATTATGGTCGTGATGTTTTACCCCGGACTCTAGCTTTTAGCCGAGATGTTCTATCCCGGTTAGAAGAGCGGAGATTTTGTTTAACCGTGATGTTTTATCTCGGCTATTGGAGTTGATGATTTTTTCAACTTTGGTATTTTTGCCGAGATGTCTTACTTGGCTAAAAGGGTTGATAATCTATTCAATTCAGGGATTTTAACCGAGATGTTTACTCCGGCTATATGCATTTATGACTTTGTTTACACAACACCTAGACGGTTTCATTTTTCAAGATCGAGGTAATTTTCTCGGCTCTATTAGTCTGTAACATGTCGGGCAAGAATAGCGCTGTTGCAAGATGAACAACAACAGACATTAGCAAAAATATAAGTGAAATGCTAACTTTTCATTGATGGAGAAATGTAGTACATATAGTGGGGCAGGTAGCCCAGTTACATACGCAAAAAATAAAATAAAATAAAATAAAAAATAAAGAGTAAGAACTCTTGATTAAACCAAAAGGGGAGATATCAGTGAAATCGTCCCCGGCCCCCTCCGCGGCAGCCTCCAGATCAACTGTGGAGGAAATTTCTCTGACGTCGGACTCCTCCTGGTCGGTCTCCTTTGGGCGGTCTTCTTCCTCGTCATCCTCCTTAGCGGCATGCCCGACCTCTTCCTCGGCCTCCTCTTGCAGCGCATTGAAGAGTTTATTCGCGTACGGCACCATATAGGCCGGCAGGAAGGCAGTAGAGGGAGAGGTAAACACCTCAGTTCCAGATCCTTGGCTGAGCTGTTCACAAGCAGCCTTCCAACCGGACTTAAAGAATATGTCCTTGGTGGCCTCGACCTATTTGGTATAGCTGAGATTGTTTGTTGCGTCCATTTCATCTTTCCTTGATTGCTTTAATGCTTCCAGCTCAGCCCAGAGAGTCTCTTTCCTTCTCGACGGATCCCAGTTGGCCGAGCAATTTGGTGTTGTCCACGTTAGCCATCTCCAACGAAGCCTTGGACCTCCCCAGCTCGGTTTCCACATGTTTGACCTGATTGGTGGCATCAGTCACCTTTTGCCGGAGTTTATAAATTCGATCCATCACGAGATGTTGTTTTCTGGATGGCCTGTAAGAGAACGTATTATAGTTCAAATAAGAAGATTAATCGTAAAAACACTTGAACAAATTTGAGTGAACATGCAGAACTTTTACCCTGGTCATGGATTTAACCGAGGACTTCACGAGTTGGGTGTCGGGCACGTGGTCACTGCCGGTTACATCGCTCGACAGAAGCAATGCTTTTATCAGATCAAAAGCCAGGAGGTGTTCTTTATTGCCCTTGATTGATGCGATGACCAGGATCTTCTTACCCCGATGTTTCAACTGTGGCTGCCATGAGGGCGTTGGCTCAGATTCCTCCACCGATTGCTCTGTGCTCAACTTGACCACAAGCTCCGCTATTAGGTCGGCAGGTCGAAGCCTTTTTTCGGCTCGGCGATTTTCCTTACTGGCTTGCGCCGTAGTGGTCGACGCCAGGGCAATCACGATCCTTGATGTTTGACCAGCAGTAGAGGCGAGGGGGGGATGCTCGGCAACTCGGCGGATGTGGCGGTGATGAGATTCTTGATACGGCTCCTTTTGGCCATTTCCTCTTCCTCGGTTAGCCAGATTAGGGGCACGTTCGGAAGTGTTGAATCAGGCAGTGGGGATGGTGCTCGCAGAAAGTCTGTGACTCTACTTCTGCGAGGGGTCATGTATCGGTAGCTCGGTACGTAACCGAGAAGGTCGTGGCAATCTCGGTGACGATACCACAGCACGGCTCTGATGACAACCTCGTTTGGGTTGAAGAAATTCGCCTGCAGAGCTTCGATAGCTGCAAGGAAAAGAGCGATTAGTACAAAATAATAAAGAAAAGTAATTTGACCGGTCAATGAGCACGACTTACATGTCGAACTGAAGTTCTTTCTGATGTACCAGCCGGGTACATTAACCTTCTCATAATTCCCGGATACCCAAAAAGAAGTCATCATCACGCATATCTTTATCTGGTGTGCCGATTACCAGCTTTTCCTTGCCTCGTCTAATCTTCAAATAATAGTTAAACCCGTCGGCTGTATGCCCGAGGGTGTATTGGCGCAAAATCTCGGCCAGTCCTAGGTTCAGGCCAAGCTGGTTGTTCAGTTCGGCTACCCCGTTTATTATTCTGAAGGTGTTTGTCGAAACTTGCGTTAGTGCTAGCTCGGTACGCCTCAGGAACTCACACATTAGAGGCTGAACTGGGAAACGTAAGCCTCCCTCGATTGTAGACAGCACGATGAAGGGGCATTGATCCAGTCTACCCAAAGGGGTGGCGTCTTCTACACCGAGCTCAAGGTGGACATCTTCAGGGACACCATACTCCTTCCAGAACACCACTAGTGCGTCTGGCGTGTTAACGAGGAAGCAGTAACTCCCCATATGAAGCCAACTGGTTTCAGCACGGCGGTGTTGGTTTGGCAGAGTATCGTGCGATGGCTGCTCGGCTTTTGAGAGCCCTGGTGTTGGTGTCTGGTCTTCTAAGACTCTGTAGTAAAATCATGTATAAGTGATAGCGCGGTCGCGCAAACGAGCTCGACTTTATCCCGAACACTGGAAGTGCGACATCATCTCAGTCGCAATGGGTTTACTTGGTAGCTTGGTCGCTCAAGCGGACTAGATATTAGCCCGGTTGAGCGGCCTCGCATTCTATTAGCTCGGTTCCCACTCAAGTCTTACAAACTTGTAACTTGCTCGGTTCTGTTATGGTTTGGGATCAAATGAAGACCTGGAGCCTGGTCTATCCCAAATCCTTGGGTGTTCATCACAGAAGATGATGAATAGTTGAGGGGGAAGGGGCAGAGATGGTTTTTGGGGTCACATCCTAAGCTAACTTCATTCGAAGTCCTAAAACTTACTGTCATCATGCCCTAGACTCAACTATGACAATCACAAGCCTAGTTATACAATGAAAACACGAGTAACAGATGAAGAGCAAGGAGGATCGAGAACCTACAGGTTAGGAAACGGACGGTGGCTCGAAGAAGTGGGACGGGGCCTCCAATGATGGCGAAGGTGTAGAATGGGCTCGTGGGGATGCTCTAATCTCAACAGAATGGGTGAGGGCGAGAGCTCTTGTTCGCAGGGTTATTTTGAAACTGAAGATGAACAGAATAGGAAGGAGAATGAAAGGAAGGGTGACGAGTATAAGAAAGGAAGAGAAGTGCCAAAATTTGAATGTGAAGAGGTAGCAGGAGGCGGCTGGGTTGGTTGCTTGAAGCCAATGAATGGACGACACGCGTCTATAATGACGGCGGTGTCAGTACTGAAAAGACAGGTTGGTAAGTCGAGGCACCAATCGAGCAGGTCAAGAGACCGAGCGCAGGACTTAGCGTGGTGAATGTCTTGCGGTGTAAGACCGGGCAGAGGAATGACCCCGGCCGGAGCATGTAATCCCAGTCACGCTAGCGCGAACGGAATTAAGGGGCAATTGAGAGGGAGATTTCATAATCTGGCTTTGGGCCGTGTAATGACCGGGCTAAAATTGGTCCGAGCATGTTTGGGTCGAGTTGGGCTGGGCCAATCTAGGGGCAGTGCGCTCGGTTAAAGCCCAGGCCCGATTTGGCCGGGATAATTTCTTTGGCAGCCCAGTTCGCGTTGTTTGCTTGTTGAGATCGGCGTGTATGGCCCTTCGCAGACCGACCCAACCGAGTAAGAGCTCGGTCATAATGGAGGGCTGCTAAGCTCGATCATAATGGAGCTCGGCTAGGAGCATTGCATATCTCGGAAGTAGCACTGTTGTAGGAAGATGGGGCAGCGCCGCCGGGCTGTCCATTCGCGCCAATGCCGTTTGGCAGTTTGGTTAGGTGGTGTTTAACTATATTTGCGCTGACACGTGGAAAAGTGGGATAGGAGAGCAGGTTTACGCGTCAGAAGGTGAATGGACGCAGAGGCACGCGTAGAAGGTAAATAAACATGATTGCGCCCCCCATGCTGGGGATGGAACATCTTCTAATGAGAGAAACACTAACACATGGTCTTCTCTCTCTTCTTTCTCTCTGAGTGTGTGCTGACTTGACCGTCAGAGGGGTTTTTCGGCAACCCACTGTCGGGTAGCTCACATTCGTTGTGTTCGCAGATCGAACGGAGGAAGGTGCAGCTTGGACGCGAGGAGTACGGGTGGTAACGGATATTTGCTCCCCGTACAAAAATGTATTCTTTTTTTTTTTTTTTTTTTTTGCTTAACATGTTCTTTGGCTAAGAATTTATTATATTGTTCACAACAAGTAGCTATTTGATACTTTAGGAACACTATGTGATGTTATTTATATAGTAGTTTAAATCAATAGTGTAGTAAAAAATATTATAGATTGGATATAATGAACTCATTATTTTTAAGTAGTAGACATACCACTTAGTATGATTTGTGATTTTATATGCTTTGAGCATCACATAGGTAATCTTATATGGTACTCTAAGACTGTTTAATAATTTTCATTCAAAACACATCATTTATAAGCAATGTCATTTTTTAATATTTTTCTGTCAAATAAAAATTAAATAGATTTTATAATAATTTGTGCTATAAATGATGTGTTTTTATTTTTTAAAATTAGAAATTTTGATCCATAATTTTTTGTGCTAAAATTATAAACTTACATCATCACCCCACACCGAGCTATTCTACGCTATTATAGAATTTTGATTTGTTCTTATTAATAATGAATATGTAATTTTTTGTGTTTAAATTTATCTCAAAAATTATGATTATCTTAATGTTGCTCATAATTTTTTTTAAACAAAAAATTATGATTAATAAGTGTCATCTCTAATCTAATTTTTTGACTTTGCCGCTACTAATAAAATACTTAAATGTCTATCATAAATAACAAATTATACATATATATATATATATATAAACGATATGATTTAGTTGTAAATTGCAACCATGAGTATAAAATCTTTGACCAAATCGTGAAATATGATTCACAATATTTTAATAATCATGATTAAATTGTCCATTGAGAAAACTAAATCAAATAGTGCGCTTTGGTCTAAGTCGGATGGATTTGTCATTTTTTTCAATTTTTCTACTTGGTCTTATGGCTATTTTCTCATGTGTTGCCCACACGAGGTTTTTTCACCGGATGAAAAACCGGATGAAAAAGTAAGGCAGGGATGAATTTTGCTTTTTCTACGCCCGGGTCTTTGTCTCCGCATCGTTTATAGCGGAATTGGGGTCTGTGGTGTATTATGAATTTATTTTTGTAATCTGAACCGTTCATATTATAAGGTTTGTTGAGTACTTCATGTTTACCAAAAATCATATTAATCGGATACCAATAACTATATGATTGATAACCAAAAAAAATAAACAAGAAATTTTTCTTTTGAAAAATAGTGTATAAATATGCAATTCGATCATATAGTTATTGATATCCGATTAATATGATTTTTGGTAGGTTTGAAGTACTTAACAAATCCTACAAAATGAACGGTTCAGATCATAAAAATAAGCCCATAATACATTTCAAAATGAGGCACAACAGTTAACAGTGACCCCAAATCCGTTTATAGCTACTAAATATATTAATATAATATATCATTTAATTTTTTTTAATATGATAAAACTAAAACCAAAATTAAAATATGATACTTGTCATTCATTTTTACTTATTTATTTCTCATTTTATATTTTTAACTTTTATTAATAACAAATAACTATCTATAATATATTATATTATTTATAATTTTTATTAGTATTTTATTTTTTAAGTTATAAAACTAAAAAAATGAGGCGAGGCAAGGACAACAAACCCGTCCCGTGGTCATCTCTAAATATAAATATTGATAAACATTTTCTATATAAAATTTTAGAAAAAAAAAATACCGAAAAGACTAAGATCTCGCTTGAAAATATATTATTTTAATAACTTTTTAATTTTTTATAAAAAGATATAAAAAAAATATAATAACTTAAAATAATTTTTTAATTTTTTAATTAAAATATATTATTGATGTACTTTCCAGGCCTCATTCTGAGGGTTTTGAGGTCTGCCTTGGCTCTATCCAAGGCTCTTTTGGCCATATTTTATGTCTACAATGCATGTGTAAAGCAATCCCATTCAAGGCCTTTCAAAGGGGCCTTTCTTTGCATGATTCCGAGACTGATTTCAGGGCTTTTTTAGTGGGTTTTAGGACCCTCATATTCCATTTCCAGATTTGATTTGGTCTTGCTAAGTGTCCATCTTGTATGTGCTTAAGAATCCCTTGCATAGCCCTCTAAAGGAGCTCATCATTTTTGCATGCATTGGCTGCATATCAGCGGTTATTTGGGCATATTTTGGCATGTTTTATTCACTGGTTTTTGCTGGTTTGGTGAGATTCAATATGCTTCATATACATGCCATGTAAACCATGTTTGCTAGTCAAAGTTGCATGCTATTTTAGTCCATCTTGCTAGCACTTTTTGACCATGCTCTAAACTGGAAATGTGCATGTTTTGGGACTGCTTTGGCTCTGTCTTTAGACTTCATGATCAAATAATGCATACTTTGTATAGCTATAAGTCATCGCACATGCCTAGCTTTGAGTTTCGAGGCTCACCTCATGCATCGGGTGCCATATTTCCATGATTCGGGACTATTTTGTATCATATTTTAGTGCTGAGATTTGCATGTTTGCATACCATATTCCATGCCTTGCCATGCTTTGGTAGAGTGGCATTAGTGTCTTAGGTTCGGTCCTCGATTTGCGTGCATGCGTGCACGCATTCCGAGTGTCTCATCTTCATCTAATGGCTACTTAAGTGAGTGTGGCTGAGGTCCACTCATGTTGGTGTAAGTCCATTGTGCATTGTGTATGTCATTTCATTTCATAGCATTGTGTATGCTAGGTTGTATGTTAGCGCATTGTGTATGCCATATTACCTCATGCATCGTGTATGTCATTTCATAGCATTGTGTATGCTAGGTTGTATATTAATTGCCTTCATGAATATCATGTATATTGCATCGTGCTTGGGATAGGGGTTAGTCCGAGCACGGGAAACGAGGTACATTTCGTACTCCGAGTGACGGAACGTGTCTCAATTCCAAGTCACCGACACTCCGGATTATCCATGATGGAGTTAAGGTTTAGCTGTAGCTTCATGTGCATTCTTCTATATTCGAGGTGCACAATTCGAACCCTCAGCCATACATGCATCCAGATGCGTGATTGGAAACACGGAGGATCGAGGCATGCATACGATTGTGTGAAAATACATTGGCATTATCACCCTTTTGCCGCTCTTGTTGCAGCAAATCAAGAATTAGCAACTTCGGAGCTGGCACGCTTCCAAGAATTAATTATTAAACAGAGGCTAAATCGGGCATCCCAGGTGGATTTCCGCGCAAGGCAACTCGAGCATGCATCATCCATCATTCGGAACAGAGCTGAGGCGGTCCACGGATTTGCATGCAATTTACTGCTTTCCTAGATTAATTTGCTAATTAATTAGGATTTTGTACTTATTCGGACTGTACTATTTATTCGGGACTGTATATTATTTATTCGGACCCTCCGAGTGAGGGCACAACTGTAATAAGTGTGCGTGTGTGTGTTGTATGTCTTCTAACCCCACGTCTTTCTCCCTTTTATTTACCCGCTTATGATGGTTAGATTAGGGCATATTTCAATTAGCATACAGTATGATAGCATGTTTGCATTCATTCATCTGTTTTGCATGCACCGGGCTCGGCGCATCATACTAGCTGCATTGTATTTTCAATTCCTAGTTGAATACATGTTAGCTGTAGCATTTCATATGCCATGTTTAGGATAGCCGAGCCTGCTATAGTTGCATTTTTGCATGTGTTGCATTAGGCATTTCTGTATAATTAGGATCATGCGTGGATTTCTAATTAGCTTCTTTTTTGGCTTGGAGTACTCGGTAAGTTTTGTGCTTTAGCATCCTTGCATGCGTGTGAGTGACTGCCATGAATAGCATGCTAATTGCTTATGTGATATATCTGCCTGAATGCCTGTGGGTGAAGGTTGGGTTATCTAGATTGGAACAAATCATTGACTGTGAGTTTTAAGCCCACTAGATAGTGGCAAAACCATCTTTTCCCAAGCCTACCTGAGGGTGGCAAAATCTGCATTTTAAGCCTACTTGCGAGTAGCAAACCATCTTTCAAAAACAAACATGAAATGTTTCGTTCCAATTCAGGTGACCCAGTCTATACTTGTATGCTGTGCGCATCACATAGTAATCTAGGCTAATAACCGGAATAAGAACACACAATGTTTTCAAAATTTGATATCACGGTTAGTAGAGGCCGATCTTTGATCGGGCGAGCGGGGGTGCTCACGAAGTGACCTTCCCCAATCGTACCCAAGTTCCCGAGCTGAGGCAACTTTGGTGATGACGGATACGTGGCCTTAGGCAACGAGTCAAGGTTTCCTAAATTTCCCAAAATAAAACATTTAGGTGGCGACTCTGTATCTGGCAAAGTAGTCCATGTTTGGCACTTCTTTCAAAAAAAATTTGTTTTCTCAAAAATGATTTGCCGGATTTGGACTCTTTGGTTCAGACTTAGAACCGTGACAATTTTAGAGTCCTGAACTGTAGTGACCCCAAATGAACAGAACGGGACTCACCCTCCCGGGGCGTTCGGGGACGTCTACAGTTTCTGGCGACTCCGCTGGGGATTTGGAGAACTTGACTCGAACTCGTGATATCTGTTTTTGACTACACTTGTATGTTTCTTTGCATTGCATTTGCATTGGTGCGCCTAGGACACCGTGTTTGCCATATGCTATTCCTGAACGGTTTGCCGGAGGCTTGTCTTGTCAAGGCATGACCATAAGGCTGACCGGTTGTGGGCTCTGCCAGTATGGAAACACAAACCCCGATTTTACCGGGGTACCCTCTTTGACCATTCGACCTAGTGCATATTCGGATCCATAGTGACCATTCCAAACTAGGACAGGTTGCTTACCCATTTATAGGTTGTTTGAAACCGCTACCCTACCCCAACATAGGGGTGTTTTGGCTCTCACTTATCTGTTATGTGCTTTTAGAGTGCGTCTCTACAAGAATGCATGTATCAGTGTATGAGTTTGGGCATCAGGCCTGCGGGCATCAATCAGTGTTTGAGAATCAGTTATCTGCGGGTATCAGAGATTCAGTTTTGGGGACAGTGATTCAGGGATAATAATCAGTGTTTGAGGACATTGTGTATTCAGCTTGTCGATCGTGTGTTGTTATGCCCGACCGTGTGTCATGCATTTACTTTAAGCTGTTATGCTGTCCGTTTATCTGTTTATTTATTTCTTTTTCGCTTTATTTATCTTTTTGCTAGGGCAGTTCTAGCACAATTGCTTCCAACCCAGCAGATATTCCCCAAGCACTTTGGACACGAGGTCGTCGACTCAATCGATCCGAGGATCTAATTGACGGACAACTAGTGTTTTATTCTCTACCCCCCGTTGTCAGAAGAAAGCCGAGAAAGCGCAGTGTGTCAAAACAGAGGTTGTCAGAACAGTGGGTTACTCCATCAGAGGACAATAGGACTGAGGTCTCAATTGCTGCTATAGAAATAGACATACCAGTTAGTCGGATGGATCAGCAAAATACATCGGGGATGGAAGCCCTAATGCGCCAAATGTAGGAGATCATGAGACAAATGCAGGAGGATGCCGTCCGTCAATCAGAATTCTCCAAACAGCAGGCTGCGATCATGGCCCAATAAGCCGAGCTAATTACCAGACTGCAACAGCAGAATGCGGCATCTGCTTCATATCAAGTTCCTCCTCTGCCAGGGGCTCCATTACCCGAGTAGGCACCTACTGTTCAGAACGCTCTGCCAAACACCCAGAACACCGTGCCAAATATCCATAACCTACAAGAGGACACGAACCTTCTAACGGGGCCAGCTCCGCCCCCGCTTCCGCCTCAACTGTCCAAAACCCATACACCCAACCACCCGGACTCTCCCTTCGAGTTCGAGATTGACCATACGGCTCTGAAACTGAGCAAGCTTGAGAAGCTCTTCAAGAAATCACAAGGGGTAAAGGCTATTCCGGATATCGAGGACGGATATACCGATGTGGCTGTGACATTGCCCGATAGGTTCAAGATGCTGTAAATTGACCGTTTCGACGGGTCTGGGGACCCCATGGTCCATCTTCGGCTATTCTCAGACATCCTGCGGCCAATGGGTCTAACACGACCACAAAAGCTTTCGCTATTCGGCCGAACCCTGTCGGGTGTGGCTATCATCTGGTACGCGAAGTTAGAGGATGAGGTGAAGAGGAGTTGGGATGAAATGGCTGAGGCCTTTGTCGCACAATATTCGTACAACACCCAGATTGAGATTACAACTCGTGATCTCGAAACGACAAGGCAGGAGCCCAAGGAAACTTTCTCAGATTTTGTAACCCAATGGAGGGCAAAGGCGTCGATGATGACTTTGAGGCCCACTGATAAGGACCAAATCCGGATGATTGTGCGCAATCTCCAACCAAAGTTGATGCAGAAAATGATTGTACTCCCCTTTCCCACTTTCTCAGATTTACACGAGATGGGGGTACAAATCGAAGACGCAATGAAGCAAGGTCTGATTGACCAAGATAGGGAGCAACCCCGAAGAACATTCAATCGTAACAACAATGCAGGCCCGAGTGGCGCTGCAACTGCAAGAGCTTCGGAGGTCAGCATGGTCACCACCATTCCCCCTCCCCTTCCAAGGCCCATGGCAGCCACACCCTTCTCCGGTGCATCCGGAAGCAATACTCAAACCTCTAAGTACCCGCCCAGAGGCCAAAGAACCTTCACCCCACTATACATGCCTTTGTCCGGCACCTAAAACCCCTAGACCTGAGGCCATTGCCGAATCCACTCCCTCCCTCTCACAACCTAGCCAAGTACTGTGCATATCACCAGCAGCACGGCCATGATACTGACCAATGTTTCAGGCTGCGTCACGAGATTCAAGACCTCGTCGACAAAAATGTGATTTTGCCACCAGAAAAACCCAACGTCACAACCAACCCCCTCCCTACACACAACCAAACTCCACCTCCCAAAAGAGTCAATCTTATCCAGACTGGGGTCGTGTCTTACGATCCTAGCATCTATATTACTCCTACCCATCTACCTAAGCCAGAGGTGTTCCTCCCCGACTGCACTGACTTCTTGTGCATGTTGGACATCTCCACAACCCAACCAGAGCCGACGGTGGTGACCATCGAAGATGGGGAAGGGCAGACTTCAGGAGAGAATGGGATTATTGAGTCTGGGATTGAACCGAGTTTTGCTGGGGGAGCCTATGATCCAAGTAAGTACATCTTGTCAACAAGCCAGATTGGGTTGGGTATAGAATTGCCAGAGAAGGAAGAACTGTGTATGATCCGGGGGGATGGATTTGAGCAAGGGGCAGATGATCTAACATCTGTAGAGGAGGACTTTGCCAACCTGTAATTTTTCGATGACCAAGAATCAGGAGACGTGGCAATCAACTGGTTCGACTATGAGGAATCGGCAGAGGCCACTGGATGGCTTGATGATCAACCAGATGTAGTGGGAGAATCCCAACCAGAACAGGGCCCGGCAGGGCCGAGAGTATCAGCTGTGGCCGGAAGGGCCGGAAGTCAGATTACATTGCCGAAGAGCGCCGGTACGAAGAATTTCACTCAGGACGGAAGCATTGTGAAGGTTGAACAACAAACTACACTGATGCAGGTGGAACGACAGGGTTCTGAGAGAACCGGGAAAGTCAAAATCCATGAAGGGATCGAAAGTGCTGCAGGCACAAGAACAGAGGATGTTGTGAGCATGCGGGCTGAAAGTGCTGTGAGCACAAACATGTCCGAACCAGACAGGTGCCTTCTGAATGCCAGTGGAATGTGGTGGGAAGACGATGACTTATGTCTTGCCTACACAGACGAAGACTGGGGAAGCAGTCAACCGGATGACATTTGGTACCTCGATGAGGTTGATCACATGACGAGAAGTGGGCGGTACTTCAAGCCCCCGCACCTAGACCAACCCGAAGCATCCGGGAAGGATAGAGAAGCTGAAAAACAGAAGGAGAAGCAGATCGAAGAGGAAGCTGTGCTGAAACAGCTAAAGAAGATACAAGCAGACATCTCCATCTGGGGACTGCTTATGGCGTCGCGAGTACATAGACAAGCTGTCCTATCTGCTATGGACAAGTCCAAACTCTCCATAGATACTACACCAGAACAGCTGGTTGGGCTGGTTTTTTCGGGAGGAGGTTCCCCGGCATTAACCTTTTCAGACAAAGAACTACCGCCTGAGGGCACAAATCACAACAAACCCCTCTACATTTCCGTGGAATGTAGAGACAAGTGGATACCGGTGGTACTTGTTGATACCGGGTCCGCCATTAATGTCTGCCCAACCAGAACGGCGTATGCAATCGGGTTGAAGCCCATGGACTTCGTCCCGACTACTCAAGTGATCAGAGCATACGATAATACTAGCAGGGAAGTGATGGGAACTGTCAAGATTCAAACCCAGGTTGGTCCAGGACAACACAACATTGAATTCCATGTCTTGGACGTTCCCGCAACCTTCAACCTATTTTTGGGGCAACCGTGGTTGCACCAGATCAAGGTAGTCTCTTCCACTTTGCATCAGATGCTGAAGTACCCTCACGGGAAAGGGGTAGCTATTGTCTTTGGGAATTCATCAATCCATCCACCACCGGAAGTGTCCATGCCAGTCTTGGAAATCGAGCATGGCACTGAGGATGTGTTCTTATCAGGGTTCACTTTGGCTGAGGCTCGAGTGGTGCAGAATATAATGGCTGTGAATGAGGGGGTGTACGTCAGTGCTCAATCCGTTTACCTCATGAACAAGTTACAACACATCCCCGGAATGGGATTGGGAAAAAGCGGCCGGAAAGGCATCGCAGCATTAGCCGAAATGCCACACAACCCTCACACCTTTGGATTGGGTTATCTGCCCACCAAAGAGGACTGGGTGAGGAAGGGTAAAGAGATGGCCGAAAGAGCCAGAGCAAAGAAGGCTGGGAAGCCTTTTGAGTTAATGCATCGGCCCATTCAGGGTACCCTAAACGGACGCTTCGTCCGGGAGGGGGAAGACTTTCCATTCTGCGGCTTCCCAAAGCCATGGCTGAACGCAGAGAGGAAGCGCGTGCCTGGTTTCGAGATCTTCTTCAACCTACAACTACCCAGGGATGACGTTGCCGAAGAGCAGATAGACCCATCAGCTGAGGTTGAGCAATGTAAGGCAGTGAATTCCGAGAGCGCCGAACTTGAGATGGGGGTAGCGCTGGCGTATCTACTTTCAGATCCTTCGATCGACCAAAAGTGCTTAGGGGATAACTCCTCGGTTTCCATGATTGGGGATGAAACAACTGCGGGCCTTCCAGCTACTATTTTGGATGCATCTATCGCACCCTCTCTCACTTGGCAGGACGAGGAGGGATTTTTGTCCAGCAATACCGGGTCAGGTAGTGAGCCGGAATCTGATTCCACCGAGTCCTGTGAGTCGGAATCAGGTTCCAGCTCAACTGAGTCTGAGTCTGGTAATCCTGGGGATGATAACCCGGATGCCACAGTTATGTCCAGGTCGTCTTTTTCTTTCTTATTTGAGTCTGTTGTAACCAAGAATTCGGACGATTTGGATGTTCTTAATGAGAATCAAGTAACTGTGGTTTCTGAGTACTTTTCTGTGCCCTTAATTTATTGCATAAACTCAGACTTTCAAAATTTTGATAAAAATGACGAGGACGAAATTCCTCCGGTTTTGCAACGATTAATTGAGCAGGAGCAGGAGAGATTTGTCAAACCCTTAACGGATGAAATCATTATCGTGAACATTGGTACTGAGGAGGACCCGTGACTGGTCCAAATCGGGTCCACGTTGTCTTCGGAGGAACGCGAGCGCTTAGTCGCTTTATTAAAAGATTTCAAAGATGTTTTCGCGTGGTCCTACGAAGACATGCCTGGGATAGATCCTGAGATTGTACAGCACCGGATCCCCCTTGACCCCGAGGCCCGACCTGTCAAGTAGAAACTCAGAAGGATCCGCCCCGACTGGGCTCTCAAGATTAAGGAAGAGGTCATCAAGCAGATCGATGCAGGCTTCCTGCTGGTATCCGAATACCCGACTTGGTTGGCCAACATCGTTCCAGTGCCGAAGAAGGATGGCAGGATGCCGAAGAAGGATGGAAGGATCCGGGTATGCGTGGATTTCAGGGATTTGAACAGAGCTAGTCCGAAGGACGACTTTCCCTTACCGCATATTGATGAGTTAGTAGATTTCACAGCAGGGCATGCTTTGCTCTCATTCATGGACGGCTTCTCAGGGTACAATCAGATAGTAAGGGCACCAGAAGATAGAGAAAAGACTGCATTCACCACCCCGTGGGGAACATACTGCTACAGAGTAATGCCGTTTGGGTTGAAGAATGCCGGAGCTACTTATCAACGGGCCGCGACCACAATATTGCACGACATGATCCACAAAGAGGTTGAGGTGTACGTGGACGACATGATTGTCAAGTCCATGGAAAGAGAAGGCCACTACACCGCCTTGCGAAAGTTCTTTCAAAGGATCAGGGAATTCCGGTTGCGGCTAAATCCTCAGAAGTGTACGTTTGGTGTTACAGCGGGAAAAATGCTGGGGTTTCTGATTACACAAAGGGGCATCGAGGTCGACCCTTCAAAGATCTAGGCCATCTTAGAAATGCCACCACCAAGGACTGAAAAGGAGGTGCGAGGCTTTCTGGGTAAAGTGCAATTCATAAGACGGTTTATCTCAAAATTAACCTTGACTTGTGAACCACTTTTTGGTCTCCTAAAGAAAGGCAAGAAATTCCAATGGGACGGCCGATGCCAAGCTATTTTTGAACAGATCAAGAAATATTTACAGAACCCGCCCGTGTTGTCGCCACCAGAGCTAAGTACCCTCACGAGAAGGGGGTGGCTATCGTCTTCGGGAATTCATCAATCCATCCGCCATCGGAAGTGTCTACACCAATCTTGGAAATCGAGCATGGCACTGAGGATGTGTTCTTATCAGGGTTCACTTTGGCTGAGGCTCGAGTGGTACAGAATGTTATGGCTGTGAATGAGGGGGTGTACGTCAGTGCTCAATCCGTCTACCTCATGAACAAATTACAACACATCCCCGGAATGGGATTGGGAAGAAGCGGCCGGAAAGGCAT
>NW_021027688.1:829261-904911 GCF_004153795.1 Camellia sinensis
GTTAAGTCCAGGAATCTAAAGGAAGGAGATTTGGTGCTCAAGGACAACCGAGCTCCCATCCATGACCCAAGGGAGAAGTTCAGACCTAATTGGACTGGTCCCTATATCATCAAAGCTATCTGGTCAGGTGGAGCTGTGGTTCTGATGGACCTAGATGGCCTGGAATTTTCTTAACCGATCAACATGGACAAGTTGAAGAAATATTACCCCTGAGAGGCTCGTTAGGCTGAAAACCCGAAAGGGAGACCTAGGGAAAAGTTAGAGCACAAAAAATTGGAAAATATAAAAACTGAGCTCGCAAGGTTGAAAACCCGCAAAGGGCGACCTTGGCAAAAGTTAGAGCGTAAAAGGAGAGTGAAAATACTCGAGTGAACCTAAGCCTGAACTACGTAAGGCTTGATTCCCATCTTTGGGATACGTAGGCAACTTCACCCTGAAGTTCAGCCATAAACTTTTCCCCGATCAACTTTGTCCATTTTGACCATCTCAGTCATCTTTATCCATCAGCATTTATCGCGATCTCCGGTGCAGCGCTATTCAGACTAGGGGCAACTTTCCGTTGCCATGCAGTGCCGCGGTACTCTCCAAATTAGGGGCAACTTTCTAGTTGCAGGGATCTGGGGTTGTGCATCTCAGTGACAGATCTTAGGCGTGTCCAGTTCTGATCCGCATCGAAAATGGTTTTGAAAAGTTTTAATAAAAGTTGACTTTGTTCAAATTAATCTCTTTACAACTAAGACCATTTTTTGACTAAAGCGGAAAATTTTCAGTACCACAACCTTCAATTTCATTGATTTCAAAACAGAGTTCTCCTGCTCTTGCATACAATCGAAGTTGCTTTATTTATTTATTTATTACATTCATAAAGAAAACTTAAAAGTACTAGTAAAGTAATAAATTCGGGGCATAGTCAAGTCAAGTATCCCTGCGCCTCCTCCAGAGCTGGTCGAAGCCTCTGACGCCAAGCTAGGCCCAACCTGTGCCTCCTCATTGAGCCAGTCCAAGCACTCGTCAGATAAAATACAATTGAAAGTGGGAGCAGGAGCTAGGAGCTCTCTAGTCCTCCACGCTGTGGCATATCGGGCAAGCTGTGCACCTCGGATCGGGAAAGCAGCCGGGTACTCAATCCCCTCTGGTGGGCAAATCTGATCATGACCGAACTGGCGCAGGAACCGGAATGAAAAGTAGAACACACAGTGGGTCAGACCAATCAACTGGATCCCGATCAGCCGGGACATGCTATTGCTCATTGTCGGGAGATTGAGCCAAGGACAACGCCAAGCAATGCGATCTGCGGACAAATTGCACATCCAGTCAAACCACCACCTTTCATCAGGGGCATCGACTAGGCGCTGTCGAAAGAAATAGCCTCGAGCTGAGTAGGCTGGGCAAGAGTCCACGACCTGCAATTTGTCCATTAACCATACCTGGGGAGGGATGAAAAAAAATGAGAGAATAAAGAATAGAGAGATGTACGGTGAGAGAAAAGTGAGAAAAGGGTTTTGTGAGAAAAATCAAGCCTGAGGGCCGAGTGATGTGAGCAAATACATATGTAAGATTGGGTGGGAAACATTACCTGCAGCAGCAGTGGACTCCCAGTAAATCTAGTCGTCTCCCGGCGATAGACAGAATCCAAGCCCATCAGCGTCTCGGCCAAGGTCATGGCGATGCAGCTCTTTCCTTCTTTCAAGTCTTGAGCAACTTCAATCAGACGAATGCTACATCCGCCAAAGCCCGGGGAAAGCAGAAAGTGAGACAGCAGGCACAAGCAAAGGGCGTGTTGCCGGAAACCTTGCCAATAATGGTTGCTGCGGTCACCGGCGTCAGAAAAGCGATGAATCAAACCAAGGATATCCAGCTTCCCATTACAGATCAGAGACCGAGCATCATGCGCGGCGAGTCCACACATCCGCCCTAAAGCTTGGGCATGGCCAAAGCGGAACTGGGGTAAGATCTCTTCATGACATTCAGACTCCATCAAAACTTGAAAATCTTCAAAAGTTGGACATACCTCTTGACCCCCGAAGCTAAAGACATGCGTCACTGGGTTCCAGAACCTCGCCGCGGCATGGAGGAAAGGGAGATGTAGCAGAGTGCGGCTTAGCGTGAATAGTGCATTCAAGCCGAAACCCCGGAAGTTCAACTTTTCCGAGCCATCTAGAGAAGCGATCCAAGCTGTGAGATTTTCAACGAGAAACGCCTTCATTTTTGTGCAAAACCAAGATGAATTGAATCAAAACACGGAGTTAAGGCTTTTAAAGAGGAAAAGACACTATTCAAGGGGACAAGTGTCAAAAATTGGGCAGCTGCAGAGTTAAGTGGCCGGCCGGCCATATTTTCTGGCAGGCCGGCCACTTTTTGTTTCAAAACTGGCCGGTGGCCCTCCCCTTTGCAATAAATCTGGCCGGCCGGCTCCCAAAAGTGGCCGACCATGCTCCAGTGTATGTCTTTGGCCCTGTTTTACCCTCCAGGAGAAAGTTTCAAGCATTTCCATGCAACAGATGTGTTGAAGGCCGCTATTTTCCTCTGTTTCGGATACGTTCCGTTGCCCAGATCATCCGAAGTACACTTCGTTTTGTTAAGTTTTGCTTATCGAGTTGTTGTTTTGTTTATCGAGTTGTCGTTTTGCTTATCGAGTTGTTTGTCGAGCTGTCGTGTTTCGTGTTTTTTTGAGTTATTACTCTTTGTTTAAGCTTTTTGTTTGAGTCTTATTTATCGAGTTGTCGACATTATTGTATTTTGTTTATCGAGTTGTAAACTTGCTAAGGTTTTGTTATATCTTAGAAAGTTAAATTGTTGCGTCGGTTCACTACCTGACTGGGCAAAATGCACAACACACATTTCCATTCAATCTCATTATGATGCAGAATGATGCGATATGATGCTAAGTGTTTAAAATACAATACTTTTTTCAAAAGCTGTTTCATGCCATCATGCCTTGCTTGTTACAACATTTTACAGACTAAGGCACAAGTTTTACAAAAAATAAAACTGCCCGATAATGTACAATGTGCTACAACTACTAGCAAAAAGATAAATAAAACAGGAAACAGCTGCATCTGTGCTCTCAAGAGCAGTGATAAGAGGCCCTCTTCGTCCTCTTCTGCGGAATAGACTCTCCGCCACCATCACCATCATCTGAATCGGAGCCGTCATCCTCGGGGTCCCCCTCGGCCTCGCCTCCACTCCCGGAACCAAGGCCGGAGCCGTCCTCTCCATCAGCAGATGTCTCCGACTAACGGTCTGCAACCTCCTCCTCCTCATCCTCATCAGGCTCCTCCTCTACAACATGTGCTCTGCGTCTGCGAGACGACCTCTCCCCTCGAGAAGGCCGCAGCTCCGCGAAAGGGCCCAGATGGCCCAGCTCCCCGAGAAGGCCCAGGTGGCCCGGCCTGCCGCTGAGCATATACCGGAGGCATCTGAGAACAAAGAGTTCAAATTAAATGCATCAGTCCAAATATGTACATCAGATGCAGATGCAAGCAAAAACTACATGAAGTAGGTGCATGAAAACACAGTGTATAAGTGGGGTGTGTGTCAGATGTGCTCTACACAAGTAGCTTATCAATGCAGTAGAAATCAGTATGTCATCAGAAGTATGATAAATGCCAGAAAACTAAAGGGTACCTGGAAGCCCATGATAGATAACTGTGCCTCCCTCCGCAAGACCATGCCCTCGAGTGAGGCTACCAATCCGATCACCCCCTCCATGTACTCTCTGGGTGGCTGCAGATACAAGCTCAAATCATCAGCGAATAAAGGAGTGTCTAAGTATTTGAATGATAGATGAAAAGCAGTAGAGCATGCCGGCGGTGAGTCGGGATCAATGACATATCGATGACCAGGCATCGGAGGCTCTATCGGGATCGGAATCGGAATCGGAATCGGAATCGGAGAGGTAGTCCCAAACTGCCACCCCATCAGCTCAGTTGGCATGTCCGGCCACCCAGGATGAGGAAGATTCGGAGGAATCGGGGGAACCGACCCACCTCCACCTCTAGATGTACCAGCCCTGCTGGTGGAAGGGGCGTCTGCAGCCCGAGCCCGGGCCTGGCTCGAAGATGGCATACCAGCCGGCCTCATCATCGGAGTGCGGACTCCTGTCAATGGAGGCATTAGGTATGTGTGACGGTAAGTGGCGTAGTCTCCCTCCTCAATATATAGCAAAGCGTCAGTGCCCAGCATAGCATTAACAACATCCCGGGAAATGAGCACATCAGCGATCCGCATATAGGCTGGAGGTGCTGAGGGAGGGTCCTGAGAAGTGTACCCCCAGACCTGGCGTAAGAAACACTCCCCCAGAAAAAAGGCCCTACCAACCGGCCCTTCGAACAGGAGTCTGTACCAGGAGGCACCCCACCCTCCGGCAAACTGGAAACGGAGACCCTCACCTAAGGGCGCCCACGGCTGCCATGTAATTTGCAGATAACAGGTGCATAAACCAAGCAGAAATTGAAGATGTACAAGACAAATCAAAGATGAAAACAGAAAGAACTAAGAGTTCTGAAGTACCTTCGATGAGCGCACTGTGTCAAAATACTGTCGCAGGTAAAGGAGAGACTCCCGAGGTCTTGACCGGTGCCGGCCTTCAAACACAAGAGAGTACGGGGTCATGAGAGGTCCCGCCACCATCATCTCCGGGGCCAATGTCGGGAAATATGCGTAGACCCATAACTGTAGAAAACAAAGCAGAATGTGAAATGCTGAGGGCAAAATACACGATACAGAGTATAGAGTGCGCCGTGTGTGCGATGTGCAAGTAATGAGGAGCAGAAATGTAAATCAAGAGGGCATAAAGTACCTCCCAGGCACTCCAGTAGCCGCCAAGTAAGTCTCCCCATCCGCGGGAAGTCGCACTCATCTAGCAATAAAGGGTAGCCAAGCCGGCGCCACCCCAGTCGTATCGCCTGACCTGTGACAGGTCCACCAAGGCACTCAGCAGATAGAGCCCAACAGTGTTCCCTCTATCAGCAAATAGAGTGGTCCCGAAGAGGAACATCAGGAAGCCGCGGGCATACTGTGCCGCCTCATCAGGAGTCTCGGGCTCCATCTCCACTCGCCGAAAATGGGAAGAGAACCAGGTATATCGGACTCTTCCTGAAGCTCTGTCAATAGGCGGGCGAGTCCCTAGCAGATATATCCAAGTGGCCTCCCACTCGCCCATGTCATCATCATATGGGATCACCCAGCCTCCCACATCAAGGCCGGTCAATACAGCGAAGTCAAAAGGGGTTATAGTCATGTCCCTAGTGGCAGAGAAATGGAAGGAGTTGGTGGTGTCCCATCATCTCTCCACTAGGGCGGCCATCAGCGTCCTCCTGGCAGGACAACGAGATAGTCCAGCACAGAAGGGCCCGAACCCCGCTAAGTCGACCAAATCCCGAACGGCCTCCGGGAGCTCAGCATACCAGTCTCTAGCCGCTGTAGAGCCATACCCTCGCACGTTGCGAGAAGTCACCTGCATTCAGAATGAACACATGTTTCAGCATGAAATGAATAAAGCTACGTGCGAATAAAATGAATAGGCTGCGTGCAAAGTAAAGTAACTGGGCTGTGTGTTCAGAAAATCAATCTGGGCTGTGTGTTTAGAAAATCAATTTGAGCTATGTGTTCAACTGGACTGGGCTGTGTGTTCAGAAAATCAATCTGGGCTGTGTGTTCAAAAAATCAATTTGAGTTGTGTGTTCAGAAAATCAGTCTGGGCTGTGTGTTCAAAAAATCAATTTGAGCTGTGTGTTCAGAAAATCAGTCTGGGCTGTGTGTTCAGAAAATCAATTTGAGCTGTGTGTTCAACTGGGCTGTGTGTTCAGAAAATTAATTTGAGCTGTGTGTTCAGAAAATCAGTCTGGGCTATGTGTTTAGAAAATCAATTTAAGCTGTGTGTTCAACTAAGCTGTGTGTTCAGAAAATCAATCTGGGCTGTGTGTTCAGAAAATCAATTTGAGCTGTGTGTTCAGAAAATCAACTCGAGCTGTGTGATCAGAAAATCAGTGTTTGGGCTGCGTGTTCAACTCTCAATCAGTGTGGGCTGCGTGTTTACCTTCAGCTTGAGCTGTGTGTTCAGAAAATCAGTGTTTGAGCTGCGTGTTCAACTCTCAATCAGTGTGGGCTGCGTGTTCACCTTCAATTTGGGCTGTGTGCTTTAAAAATCAGTGTGGGCTGCGTGTTCACCTTCAATTTGAGCTGTGTGTTCAGAAAATCAGTCTGGGCTGTGTGTTCAACTGAGCTGTGTGTTCAGAAAATTAATTTGAGCTGTGTGTTCAGAAAATCAATTTGAGCTGTGTGTTCAGAAAATCAGTCTGGGCTGTGTGTTCAGAAAATCAATTTGAGCTGTGTGTTCAGAAAATCAACTTGAGCTGTGTGTTCAAAAAATCAGTGTTTGGGCTGCGTGTTCAACTCTCAATCAGTGTGTGCTGCGTGTTCACCGTCAATTTGGGCTGTGTGCTCAGAATATGAGTGTTTGGGCTGCATGTTCAACTCTCAATCAGTGTGGGCTGCGTGTTCACCTTCAATTTGGGCTGTGTGTCCTAAAAAATCAGTGTTTGGGCTGCGTGTTTAACTCTCAATCAGTGTGGGCTGCGTGTTCACCTTCAATTTGGGCTGTGTGTCCTAAAAAATCAGTGTTTGGGCTGCGTGTTCAACTCTCAATCAGTGTGGGCTGCGTGTTCACCTTCAATTTGGGCTGCATGTTCAACTCTCAATCAGTGTGGGATGCCTGTTCACCTTCAATTTGGGCTGTGTGTCCTAAAAAATCAGTGTTTGGGATGCGTGTTCAAACTCTCAATCAGTGTGGGCTGCGTGTTCACCTTCAATTTGGGCTGTGTGCTTTAAAAATCAGTGTGGGCTGCATGTTCACCTTCAATTTGGGCTGTGTGTCCTAAAAAATCAGTGTTTGGGCTGCGTGTTCAACTCTCAATCAGTGTGGGCTGCGTGTTCACCTTCAATTTGGGTTGTGTGTCCTAAAAAATCAGTGTTTGGGTTGCGTGTTCAACTCTCAATCAGTGTGTGCTGCGTGTTCACCGTCAATTTGGGCTGTGTGCTCAGAATATGAGTGTTTGGGCTGCATGTTCAAAACTCGATCAGTGTGTGCTGTGTGTTCACAATCAATTTATGGGCTGAGTGTTCAGAAACTCAAGTGATTGAACCGTGTGTTCAGAGTGCAAACAGAATGCAAGAAAAATTCGTAATACGTTACAGAAAAGGTAAAAATGAAGTAAATACCTCTCGTGCCTCATGGGAGAGATGATACTCAGGCTCCCGCAGGAGGAGATCCCCGGGTGCTCGCGCGTCGAACTCGGTAAAATGATGAAAAACAGCCCGCGGGAGAACATGTACTGGTGGATCATACCTCTCGGGGATGAAGGGGCGGACCCTCGGAGGCAGAGACATGATGTCAGGATCGCCTCCGGCGCCTGGAGAACCTCCACCGTGGGGAAATTGACCCGCCATTTCAGGAAATCTGCAAAAGGGGGCAAAAATGAGCAAAAATTGAAAAAAGTCAACAAAAGTCAACCCTCGGGAAGTGAAAAAGTCAACAAAAGTCAACTCCCGAGAAAATCTTCCAAATATTGAGACAAACTCACCTCAAGTGGCGAAAATGAGAAAAGAAGCCCCGAAACCAAAATTTAATCGGTTCAAAGTGCTTGAAACTGAAAGATTTCGCGAAAACAACTTGCATGGGACGTTGGAAAATGTGTATAGGGCACAGATCTGAGGGAGAAAATGGTTTGGGAAGCTAGAGAAGAAGATTTCGGACCTACACTTATGAGCCCGAAGTGTTTGGGTGGATGTATTTAAAGAAAAGAGGCCGAAAAGACAAAACTGCCCCCGGACTAGGCAAAGTGGTCGGCCGACCACTTTTTCTGGTAGGCCGGCCATTTACTTTTCAAAAAATGGCCGGTGGCCTCCCTCTCCCAATAAAATTGGCCGGCCATGTTCCCCACATGCCCTCCAAGGTCCCTGCAAATTTTGAGGAAGATTGGAGTCCCCGAGACCTGGAAAAGTACAAGAGAAGTACACTTTCTGTCGCGAAATCGCTCCACCGGAACTTTAGCTTCAACTTCCAATGCATGTCTCATCGTTTACTCATCGAAAGTGAGATGTATCCTTTTGAACATGTTGCAACCTCTCTGGGAGGTGGACCGGAGGCCGCGATCGAGTCGCCCTCGTCGAAACGAGCGTTTCTTCCCGTATTGCGATGCACTTTTCTATCAACACCGTGATTGTCTGCATTCGATGTCACATTGAACAGTATGTGGTTAAATGTTTGTGCTCGTTGAGTTCCTTCATTTTGCAGGCACGATATTGTATGTACGGTTCATTTGAGGCTGGTGCGACCAGACGAATCGCGCAGGTATCGTATCTTCTCCGTGTGAGACGCGATGAGAATTGATTAATTCTCTGCATTCCTAACTGCATGAAATGTAGTTGTTGCTTTGCATTCTTGCTTAAAACTGTTGCATCTATTTGCGAATACTTGCTTCATTACAGCTTGTTACATTTGCACGGTCATTTGAGTTACCTTCGGCTTCTTGCATTGTCAGTTGCATTTTGCCCCTGCCTGCGGGCACATCTGTGTTATTTTGTATGTTTGTCTAAGTCTTCGGCTTTGTCAAAAATGGGTCGTTTCTGGGTTTTGACATTCACTCCCGTCACTTATGACTTTCGAGTTCTGTCAAAGAGGGGCAACTGTAGACACCCCATTTTTGACCGACCTTAAGACTTAGACGTCACCGATTGAGCGCTTGGTGATGTTGCATGGCGTGCTTGTTCAGAAGTTTCAGAGTCTCGGCTGCGAGCCTTGCCTCCGGACTTCCGGACCCTTTCATGCTTTGCCTCGGTTTGCGAACCAGGCTCAGTTTTCTCTGTTTTCTCTTCGCGAAGGGAGGGAGAGGTCTCGTAGATCATCTCTCAGTGGCCGTAGGCTACGTTTTGTAGTCGTAGGCCATTTTGCCCGTTTGGAGTCCGGTTTCCGGTTTTTCGGAGCCGTTGGCCGTATGCCTCGATTCGGTACTGCTTAACCACCTCCATTTGCTTCGATTTTTGGCATACTTCTTATTTGCTCCCTTTTGAGGGACACTGTGGTCCGAGAGACCGACTTCGTGGTCGAACACCACTCTCGGTGCTTAATAGCCCGTTTTCGGGGCCCCGAACTGCGCGTTTCGGCCCCCGAACCCTCGTTTTGCATTGGTTTTGGTTCATTTTTGGCAGGGACCTCTGTTTCATTGGTAAGAAGGCCGTAGAAGGGTGGGAGGCCAGTAATTGTTCTGTCAACCAACTTTATCCCTTCATCGCCCTCCGTCGCCCGATTTTCTTCACTTCAAAGCCAATGTTGAACACCCTTGGACCATTTTCTTGCACCCAAAACCACATATTTGTGATGTACACACCTGGGAGGCCACCAATATTTGGTGGCCGGCCAGTAATCCTTTCTGACCCTTTTGAACCCCTTTGAAAAGTGGGTTGTTCTCTCTCCTGGTTCACTTTTTCCAGTGTTCAACCACAGGGTTGTGTTGTGCACACATCAGAGGCCCTCTTTCTATGGTGGCCGGCCATTAATCACACTTGACCCTTTTAACCCTTGGCCGGCCGGCCATGGGAAGTAGCCGGCCAGCCACCTGCAACCTAGATAAGCAGCCGGCCAGTTTCCTTACATCATCTACAGTGCAGATATGCATCTGTTTTCCCCCCAGATTCTGTATCCGGGGGGCTGCATTTTGGAGGGAAACTTGGTTGGTTTTCCCTCCATTTTTCCCCCCTTTTTCTTCCCCCTTTTTTGCCTTTATAACAAAGGCTCCAGCCCTGTCATTAGGGTTGGAAAATTTTGCCTCAAGCCCTTGGTATTATATCTCTCTCCCTCTCTATTCCAAGCTCAAAAACCTTCCAAGTCCTATACCCCTTTTCATACCACCACCAAGCCTCACCCTTCCATCCTCCATTCCAGCAGCTGGAGGTTGTTCTTCAAGGCCTAGGAGTGCTGCAACTCAAGCCAAAGAGCTGCCAAAGACAAGTCTTCAAGGGTAAGCTCCATTTCCCCCTTTTTGGTCCATATTTTGTTCAATACATAAGTCATACTTGCTTGCTGTTTTGGACTCTGACCCTAACTGGAGTTAGGCTTATTTTGAGCTCCTTTTCACTTTTGTTTAGGGTCTCTCACTGTTTGAGGCCTCCTTGTTGCACTTGTTTCATTATCCCTATTAGATGCATATTCCTTGTGTAGTATTTTTGGCCTACGTGTAGACTGTTTTGAGGCATGTCATAAACTGTAAAGTTACTTATTTTGAGCCCTTATTCAACATTGTTGAAGGGCTCATCACTGTTTGTGGCCTCCATTTGCTACTTGCCTTTATATCTCTCTTTTGGCCATATTTTTGCATGATTTGTTAGTCTCTTTTGCTTCTATTTTTGGGCTGTGGTCCGAACTACAAATGGCCCTATTATGACCCCCTTTTCATGATTCATTAAGGGTCTTTCATGGTTTGAGGCATCCTTTATACACTTTGTGTTATATCTCACTTTTTGGCCTCATTTTGCATAGTATCTTAGGCTTTCATGCATACTGTTTTGGGTCCGGCCATCAACTGTAAAGTGAAATATTTTTGGCCCCTCTTCAACATTGTTGAAGGGCCCCTTTGTGTTTGAGGCCAGAAACCACCACTTGCTTCTTTGCCCCTCTTTTGGCCCATTTCTTGCATGAGAGCTTAGCCATACCTGTGCTGGTTTTTGTGGTTTTCCATAAACTGAAAAAGGTCATATTTTGGGCCCCTCTTCAACATTGTTGAAGGGCCCTCATCTGTTTGGGGTCATCAACTGTGAGTTGCTTCTTTATCTCACATTTAGGGCCATTTTTGCATGCTAGTTTTTCCCTATTTGTGTTTGCTGTTTGGCCTCGCTTAGAACTGAAAACATGCTTGTTTTGGGGCTTCCTTGAATCTGTCTTCACATGTCATGATCAAATAATGCATGCTTGATGTAGCTACAAGTCATTTCATGTGCTTAATCTTGCATTTCGGGACCATTTTCATGCATCGGGTGCCATGTGTTTATGATTCGGGGCTGTTTTGGGTCATGTTTTGCTGCTGAAACTTGCATGTTTGTATGCCATTTTTCATGCCTTGCCATGTCTTGTTAGAGTGGCATTTTGTGCCTTAGGGTCGGTTCTCGGTTTGCGTGCATGTGTGCACGCATTCCGAGTTGTCTCATTTTCATCGTATGGCCTCTTATGTGAGTGTGGCTGAGGTCCACTCATGTTGGTGTAAGCCCATATTGCATTGTGTATGTCATTTCATTTCATAGCATTGTGTATGCTAGGTTGTATGTTAGCGCATTGTGTATGCCATATTACCTCATGCATCGTGTATGCCATTTCATAGCATTGTGTATGCTAGGTTGTATATTAATTGCCTTCATGCATATCATGCATATTGCATCGTGCTTGGGATAGGGGTTAGCCCGAGCACGGGAAACGAGGTACGTTTCGTACTCCGAGTGACGGAACGTGTCTCAATTCCAAGTCACCGACACTCCAGATTATCCATGATGGAGTTAGGTTTTGGTTAAGTTTTCATGTGCATTCGTTCTATATTGAGGTGCACAATTCGACCCCTCAGCCATCATGCATCGAGATGCGTGATTGGTGACACGAGGATCGAGGCAGGCATACATTTGTGAAAATACATTGCTATGTCCCTTTTCCGCTCTCTGTTGCAGCAAATCAAGAATTAGCAACCTTTCGGAGCTTGGCACGCTTTCCAAGAATAATTATTAAACAGAGGCTAATCGGGGCATCCCAGTGGATTTCCGCGCAAGGCAGCCCAGACATGCATCGTTCAGGATTATCCATGATGGAGTCTAGGTTTTGTTTTGTTTTCATGTGCATTCATTCCATATTGAGTTGTGCAATTCGACTCCTCGGCCATCATGCATCGAGATGCGTGATTGGAGGCACGAGGATCGAGGACTACACTCCCCAAAGGGTAGTCATGCATACATTTGTGAAAATACATTGCTATACCCCTTTTCCGCTCTCTGTTGCAGCAAATCAAGAATTAGCAACCTTTCGGAGCTTGGCACGCTTTCCAAGAATAATTATTAAACAGAGGCTAATCGGGGCATCCCAGTGGATTTCCGCGCAAGGCAGCCCAGACATGCATCGTTCATCGGAGTCAAGGCAGTCCCTGGCTTGCATGCCAGTTTATTTTTCTTAAATTAATTTGTAAATTAATTAGGAATTTGTATATATTTGGACTGTATTATTTGGACTGTATTACTCGGACTGTACTATTCTTTCGGACCCTCTGTGCGAGGGCATAACTGTAATAAGTGTGCGTGTGTGTGTTGTATGTCTTCCAACCCCACGTCTTTCTCCCTTTTATTTACCCGCTTATGATGGTTAGATTAGGGCATGTTTCAATTAGCATACAGTATGATAGCATGTTTGCATTCATTCATCTGTTTTGCATGCACCGGGCTCGGCGCATCATACTAACTGCATTGTATTTTCAATTCCAAGTTGAATACATGTTAGCTGTAGCATTTCATATGCCATGTTTAGAATAGCCGAGCCTGCTATAGTTGCATTTTTGCATGTGTTGCATTAGGCATTTCTGTATAATTAGGATCATGCATGGACTTCTAATTAGCTTCTTTTTTGGCTTGGAGTACTCGGTAAGTTTTGTGCTTTAGCATCCTTGCATGCATGTGAGTGACTGCCATGAATAACATGCTAATTGCTTATGTGATATATCTGCTTGAATGCCTGTGGGTGAAGGTTGGGTTATCTGGATTGGAACAAATCATTGATTGTGAGTTTTAAGCCCACTAGATAGTGACAAAACCATCTTTTCCCAAGCCCACCTGAGGGTGGCAAAATCTGCATTTCAAGCCTACTTGCGAGTAGCAAACCATCTTTCAAAAACAAACATGAAATGTTTTGTTCCAATTCAGGCGACCCAGTCTATACTTGTATGCTGTGCGCATCACATAGTAATCTAGGATAATAACCGGAATAAGAACACACAACATTTTCAAAATTCGATATCACGGTTAGTAGAGGCCGATCTTTGATCGGGCGAGCGGGGGTGCTCACGAAGTGACCTTCCCCAATCGTACCCAAGTTCCCGAGCCGAGACAACTTTGGTGATGACGGATATGTGGCCTTAGGCAACGAGTCAGGGTTTCCTAAATTTCCCAAAATAAAACATTTAGGTGGCGACTCTGTATCTGGCAAAGCAGTCCATATTTGGCACTTCTTTCAAAAAAAATCTGTTTTCTCAAAAACGATTTGCCGGATTTGGACTCTTTGGTTCAGACTTAGAACCGTGACAATTTTAGAGTCCTGAGCTGTAGAGACCCCAAATGAACAGAACGGGACTCACCCTCCCGGGGCGTTCGGGGACGTCTACAATTGTTCACAACAAGTAGCTATTTGATACTTTAGAAACACTATGTGATGTTATTTATATAGTAGTTTAAATCAATAGTGTAGCAAAAAACATTATAGATTGGATATAATGAACTCATTATTTTTAAGTAGTTGACATACCACTTAGTATGATTTGTGATTTTATATGCTTTGAGCATCACATAAGTAATCTTATATGGTACTCTAAGACTGTTTAATAATTTTCATTCAAAACACATCATTT
Organism: Camellia sinensis; assembly: GCF_004153795.1. NCBI lineage: Eukaryota > Viridiplantae > Streptophyta > Magnoliopsida > Ericales > Theaceae > Camellia > Camellia sinensis. The sequence continues at coordinate 842,908 of NW_021027688.1, forward strand.
ATAAGTAATGTCATCTTTTTAATATTTTTCTGTCAAAATAAAAATTAAATAGATTTTATAATAATTTGTGCTATAAATGATGTGTTTTTATTTTTTAAAATTAGAAATTTTGATCCATAATTTTTTGTGCTAAAATTATAAACTTACATCATCATCCCACACCGAGCTATTCCACGCTATTATAGAATTTTGATTTGTTCTTATTAATAATGAATATGTAATTTTTTGTGTTTAAATTTATCTCAAAAATTATGATTTTCTTAATGTTGCTCATAATTTTTTTTAAAATAAAAAATCATGATTAATAAGTATCCTCTCTAAACTAATTTTTTTACTCCGCCACTACTAATAAGATACTTAAATATTTATCATAAATAACAAATTATATGTATATATATATATAAACGATATGATTTAGTTGTAAATTGCAACCAGGAGTATAAAACCTTTGACCAAATCGTGAAATATGATTCACAATATTTTAATAATCATGATTAAATTGTGCATTGAGAAAACTAAATCAAATAGTGCGCTTTGGTCTAAGTCGGATGGATTTGTCATTTTTTCAATTTTTTTACTTGGTCTTATGTCTATTTTCTCATGTGTTGCCCACACGAGGTTTTTTCACCGGATGAAAAAGTAAGGCAGGGATGAATTTTGCTTTTTCTACGCCCGGGTCTTTGTCTCCATCTCGTTTATAGCTACTAAATATATTAATATAATATATCATTTAATTTTTTTTAATATGATAAAACTAAAACCAAAATTAAAATATGATACTTGTCATTCATTTTTACTTATTTATTTCTCATTTTATATTTTTAACTTTTATTAATTATAAATAACTATCTATAATATATTATATTATTTATAATTTTTATTAGTATTTTATTTTTTAAGTTATAAAACTAAAAAAATGAGGCGAGGCAAGGACAACAAACCCGTCCCGTGGTCATCTCTAAATATAAATATTGATAAACATTTTCTATATAAAATTTTAGAAAAAAAAAATACCGAAAAGACTAAGATCTCGCTTGAAAATATATTATTTTAATAACTTTTTAACTTTTTATGAAATAATATACAGAAAGATAAAAAGAGTGATGTAACAATCTATAATGACTTTTTTACTTTTTAACCAAAATATTTAGTCCTCAAATGAAGCACAAGTCCATTTGGTGTACCCTCACATAGTAGACGTTCCAAAAAATACAGGGTGGACGCTGGCTTGTCGCATTTTGAGTTGGTATCAAAATTATATTAATAACCTTTGGCCCTTGCCAACCTCCCATCACCATGGTAACTATTTTTAGCTACTACTTTAAACAATTGACAACTACCTTCGGTCACTATATCCAACCCTTTAGCTACTACTTTAAACAATTGACAACTACCTTCGGTCACTATATCCAACCCTCTCGACAACCATTTCTCGCAACTTCTCATTTTCATTTGTTTTAAATTTAAAATTTTAAAATACTTATGTATCAAATATATACATGTATATTTTAATTTTTTACCAAAATAAAACATAAATATATAATATTTTTTTGTAAATTAAAAACAATAAACTGTAAACATAATTATTTTAACACTTTTGCACTATGTATGCATCGCAAGTCCAGTCAACCGGAATTGCACCGTCAGGTTCTACTTTTTGCTTACACATGTGACATGTCCAATCTTGAGTTCTTCCACGTCAGCACAACTTCGTCAAGTCGCCGCTTCTCAACTCCCTTCAACTGTCACGGTTGAGAGGTAACCATGTACACATCAGTTCGCACCTCAACCGTCCGATCTTAAGAACAAGCAAACAATGCAACAGATAAGAAGCATGAGCATTATCAGATGACAGTTATTATCCCCAACCCAGAAAACAAGTTTAAGCGTAACTCTCGCCTCGTAGGGGTATTTACGTAAAATGGCATCACTCCAAGTTCTAAAATCGAGCGGGTAAATGTAGTTGAATTAACAAACATTTGAACTCTGCAACAAACTTCTAGCCTCCAATTCCTTATAATAACCTCAACAGAGCAACCCAAAGCCTCTCTCTTTCTCTGTGTGTGTGTGTGTGTATGAGAAGGTTTCAAGAAGTTGAGTCTTGGTGAAGAGGAAGCACAAGCTTCAACCATGTCGATCAGAGTCTTTGAGTCCTGCAAGAAGAGGAGACGAACCCCAAAACTCTATGGACTCCACACATTCGCCAATCCCGGTTGCCCAATCTCACCCTCCGGTCCCTTTCGCGACAATGTCAGAGGGTTTCTTCGAGAATGCGCAGAGCCCGAAGGCTACAATGTGGAAGGTATGCCTGTCTGGTGCACATTCCTTGTTCAGGAAAACAGGGGATTTCTAGTTCCTTTGTACACCATTGAAGAGAGTGTCAAGCATTCTCTGAGTCCCTTCTGCGATCACTGCCGCAGCAATGGTGAGATTCAAACTAGAATTCGATTCCATGTTCATTGTTTCTTTGATTTCAAAATTGGGTTTTTTTTTTTTTTCTTCAGTATTTGATTCGTCAATTTAGGGTTTCTTGGGTTTAACTTTTTTGTTGTAGGTTGGAGTCATCATTTTGTGTCGAAACGAAAGTATCATTTGATAATTCCAGTGGATGATGAGTGGAATAAGCCCTTGGATGATGGTGTTTTTGACCAGCAAACCCATCTCTTGCATGGGTTGATTCACTGTAATGGGTTTGGTCATCTGCTCTGCATCAATGGCATCGAAGCAGGGTCTAAGTACCTCTGTGGTAGAGAAATCATGGATCTCTGGGATCGTATTTGTACAAATCTTCGTGCCCGGTAACGAAATTTTCTGAATGAATTAAGTTTTTATTATGTTTAAGAACGATAAATTATCTGAATTGTTCTGGGTTATTGATGTTTTGAAGGAAAATAACAGTGGTGGATGTGTCAAAGAAGCGGTTGATGGATCTTCGGTTGCTTCACGGGGTAGCTTATGGACACCCTTGGTTCGGTCGATGGGGTTATAGGTTCTGCCATGGAAGCTTTGGAGTTACAGAGCACAGGTACGAAAGGGCAGTTGAAATTCTCAGCTCAATGGAACTCGATAAGACCATCCAAGATTTCAACACAACGAACAGATACAGAGATCTCAAGCACATCATTCGTTATTACAGAGATTTGAGTGAAACCCGATTGATCACAATCAGAGATCTTCTAAGATTCATGCTTACTCTCAAGTCCCGAGTTCCATTTCAGAGAAATTCAGCCATTACTGCTGCACCATTAATGTCTTCTTCGAAACCTTTAACCAGAACAAGTCATCAAAACAAGGTTGTGGTGAAGGAAAGGCCTATGAAGTACAGAAAATTTTCTACTGTAGCTGCCAATTTAGACAGCCGATGGCCTGTGAGAAGATTGGAATATGCAGCAAATGTGGTTGTCGATGCATTGAAAGAAAAGAGAGCAACAAACAAGTCTGGCAATGCTGGGATGACCAGGCAAGAAGCACGCGATGCAGCTCGCCTGCACATTGGGGACACGGGTTTGATTGATTACGTACTGAAATCGATGAACAATGTCATCGTAGGAGGCCTGGCTGTTCGTCGTGCTGTGAACCCATCAACTCGGGTGATAGAGTATACAATCCAGGAGCCTGAGAGTGGTGCTCACGGAAATTATCAAGAACCAGAACCAGAAATAGAAATAGTCCCCAAGCCACTCTCTACAACAGCTATAGTGCCCGGGGTTGATGTTTACAGTGATGTGGCTTACCTGTATAACAATGTACTATTGGGCTTTCCAGGTTCGGTAGTGATTGGATTGGCTGTTCAGACAATTCTGGACAGCAAGCAGTTTGTGAAAGAGTGGCCATTCAAGGACGAAGAGGACGAATTACTGAGATTCGTTTGTCAGGTAATTCCAAGTTTGAGTGATTTGGAGTCTGACCCGACAAAGGAAATCCCTCCTGGCGAATACATTGTACTTCCACTGTATGCTACAATTGGAGACCTGAAAGCAGAAGTGCAAAGTGCAATGAGGGACACTTACTGTGGTACTGAACAATTAGTGGTAACAGAAATTGAAGGAATGGAGGGAATAGAGGATGTGGAGGTTCTGTTTGGTGCGGTTGAGTCGGGTTCTCAACTTTGGATAAGAGGGATTGGGATGGATTTGGATATGGAGCTGAGGTATGAAGGAGGGGATGACAAGTGGACTGTGAAATGCAAGTGTGGGGCCCAGGATGATGACGGGGAGAGGATGGTGGCGTGTGACATATGCGAAATATGGCAGCACACGCGGTGCAGCGGCATTGAGGATGCTGAGGCTGTGCCACCACTGTTTGTGTGTGCTGGTTGCTGTGCTTCTCTAATGCCATCCAGAGCCCAGCCTGCTTGCTTTGAGTTTGAGGATTTTGGGGCTTCAACTCCAGTGGCTGAGCTTGGGATGGAGACCCTGTACTGAGTGAATGAGGACTAACATTTACTGCTATGGATGTTGATGACTGACCATGGGCTGGTTACACATTTCCATAGTTGATTTTTTTTTTTTGTTGTATACTGTTCTTGTAATTGTAGTTAACAGTGATATTCAATTGTAAGAAATATGATCAATTCTTTGACATCTAAACAAGAAATTCAATAAAAAAAGAAAATTCTTTCAGTCACACATGATGATGAGTGTGAGGCCTTTTCCATTTTCCCCTTTTTTTTTTTCCTTCTATCTTTTTTCCCTCCTTTCTATATATGCATCGATTAGGATATTGCCAAATGATTTTGTGGATTACTAAAATGAAATCACATGTCACCTTTTTTTTTTTAAGTTGATGTGAAAATGAAAGAATTTGAAGAATAATTTGCCAATTTTTTTGAAGAATAATTTGACAATTTTTGTTTCTGCTTTTTATTGTAAACAGGAAAAATGTGAGCTAGGTATATCAGTACGTTGCACCATAACGTTTGCCAACTTGTCACAGTAACATTCACAGTGGAAAATTTTAGAAATATTTAAATTTAAAATTTGTGTGTGTGTGTGTGTGTTTTTTTTTTATAATTCAAAAATACTGTCCTTAATTTTCTCATGCTTCCATCACATGAAGCCTTCTTCACAAATTAAATTACAATTGCTCTATAACATCACCAATTCTCTTTTCTACAAGGTTTATTTTTATTTTTATTGATAGTAATATTTTGATGAACATCTTTAAACAGATTATTATTTACTTTTTTAATAAAGAAGTAAGTAACTATTGAGAGCCCATTGTTGAAATTTGAATGTTGATGATGGTGTTTGTGAGGGGGAAGGAGATTAGTGTTGGAGGTTGGGTTTTGGACATGAAGGGTAGAGGCCATCCGTGTGGGATAATGGTGCTAGGTGGCTCTGGGGTGGTGGTGGGCTAGCTACCATAGTTGTTGAGAGAAAAGAAGAAAGGTGAGGTGGCCTGGTTTCATTTTTGACAGAGGTATTAAAAAGGGCAATAATGTTAGGGATCATGAACAATATATCATGAAATCCATCATTAAGATTTTCATCCCTTGATTAGTGTGTGGCGTTTTATTGTGTGGATAATCCGTGGAGAATATTTCATGATTATTTTCATGATATTTTTTTCATAATCCCTAACATTACTCTAAAAAGTTGTGGTCAATGACATAGTCAGAAATTTAGTGAAAGGGGGCACAAAAATTAATGACAACATTGATATATTTGTTACCTACTATGTCAAATTCAATGTAGTTAAAAAAAATACAATAATAGAATATAATTTTTGTAAATTAGAAAAATATAATTGAGTTGAAATCAAATATTTCATTAAATTTGACATTTGAAAATAAATTTTATATTTTTTCATATACTTCTTGTTTTTAAGTTGAGTTATTATTAAAATAATTTTGATATGAATGTGAAATGACATGAAATAATACCCATGCCCTATTATAGGATGACTATACATTTTTTATTAAGATTTGCTTAATGAGACCATAAATCTTAATGAGACCATAGAAATAATGGTTGACAATATTTAAAATGATACTCCATCTGTCTCAAAATATTAATCCCTTATTTCATTTTTTATTGTCTCAAAATATTAGTCCCTCTTAAAAAATCACGTACAAAAATAATATAAATTTTTTATTTTGTCATTTTTTTAAATTCATAAATAATATAAAAAGTACAATTATGACATTGATATTCCCTAAAAAATGTACTATAATTTTCAAAAATCAACTTTTTTAAAAATATAATAATTGTGCTATTAAAAAAAAGTTGAATTCTTTAAAAGGGACCATTATTTTAGGACAGAGTAAGTAGAATTTTTTTTTTATATTAATAATGTGTAAGGATTTTTACTTTTTAACGAGTACACTAGCATTTATTGACAAAATAAAAAGAACAATGTTAGTACCTCAAAAAAATTATTAAAATTTTTACAAAATACATATCCCTATGTAAGAATTGTATAAAAATTTTGACAATTTTTTAAAGATGATCTCTAATATTTTTGAAAAAAAAAGAAGCTCAAAATCATTAAAAAAAGTTAATAAGAATTTCACTTCAAAAAGTAATGCGAGATATATTTGAAAGAAATCATGACTACATGTTGTTTTGTTGCGGTAAATTTTATGGGTTATTTACATTGCGATTGGCAAAATCCTTTCAACTAAACTTAGCATTTAAATATACCCACCCCAAGGTGGCCTAGTGGTAAAGGTGTACACGTGACTGTCTGGATAAGGCGCACGGTAACAGATTCATTTTTTTTTAGGATTAAACTTAGGATTTAAGCAGGAGCTGCGGCAGTGAATTGCTGTGATTACTCTTTCAAGAATTAGTCGGATAAAAAGACCACTAATGACATGACACTCAATAAAAAAAGAAAAAAAATACAACACCAAGACCAAAATATCAAATCATCATGATGGGGCCTACTGCCACATCATTGGTGCTCCCACTCATTTTCTTTAAACTTAGGATTTAAGCGAGAGCTGCGGCGGTGAATTGCTATGATTACTCTCTCAAGGATTAGTCGGACGGGTCAAAAACTAGCACCCGAATACCTTGGTTATCAAAAAAAACAAACAAAAAAAAAAGCTATATAAATACCTTTTTAAAAATAGATATAAAAAAAAAATGAATAAGTTAAGAAACCACACATTGATCTAATTTCTTCAGTTTCCAAATAACTTACTTCTAGTGAGATTTTGAAAACATAGGGTGAATTAGTTAGGAGTTGTTTCATTGGTAATGCCTTATCGTCCTTGGAGAAAAGAGCCGGAATGTTGGGGATCGGAGATATACAGTTCAATCGTTACCGGTTGGGGGGTCGAGTTGTTGTTTGCTTCACTATCATCCTCTGCTCTTCAGGTCTCTCTCTCTCTCTCTCTCTCTATATATATATATATATATACATATATGTTATTAAAATTGACTAATTTTAAGCAACAGTACACAATCCACATGAAAATAAAAAGAATAAAAAAATTATTTAGCTTTTCCATCAATAAGGTAGATGCCATGTCCATGAATAAGGTAGATGGCATGTATTTATAATTGATTCATGATACCATTTAGGAAATGATATAAATAAAGAAATAATACTGAATCACATAATTACAGATTATATACATAATACTAGAAATAAAAAGTTTCTATATACTTTTATTTCTATATTCAACACTCCCTTTAAGCTGGTGTGAAGATATTCAACAATCGTAGTTTGCCAATGGATGACTGGAAGAAACCGAAAAAAACTCAACGGTTACTCCAAATAAATGCTACCGAACAAATCTGGTAGTCTATTAAATAAAAAAAGCCAAAAAAGTGTTTAATACATCAGCATTACACCTTAGAAAGGGGAAAAAACAGGGACTGAACTATTCTAGAAGAGCTGCCGAAGCATCTATGGCCAGGAAACACCCTGGTTGGCAGCCAACAAGACCCTGGTCGGTATCAGAGGCCGGAGCTAATGCCGGGAGATAGTTTATGGTCGTGTGGCCGGACTGTTGTAAAAACTGGTCAGAACTAATGTCGGGATAGTTTACGGGATCATACCGGGCCGTTGTAGGAACTAACTGGAATCAATGCCAGAACAATTTAAGGGGTCATGTCGGACCGTTGTAGAGACTAACCAGAATCAATATTGAGACAGTTTCAAGGGGTCATGTCGGACCGATGTAGAGAACTAGATATTGTACCACCAAGCGTGGCACACAAATAACTTATGACGTGGTGCTAAACGATGATGACAACAGATGATTGAGTGCGCTAAGAGGCGGTTTTTTAAAAAGTGTACCAAGGGGGCGGCTTTGGTGGTGCGCTAGAGGGGCTGGCTTTAGTTGTGCGTCAGAGGGGGCGACTTAGGTAGTTCACATGGTATATCACCATACTCACCATGATATAGGTATAATACCCCCCTCAAACTCAAATAGGTTTGAAAATAGAAACCTATTTGAGGTTGAAATAGAGGGAAAGACAAAGTGGAACAAAAATACACAAAAAAATAGATTGCGCGTAAAAAAAATATATGATAGAGTTATTTGGGGTATGAATAAATTAGTGGATAGAGGAAGAGATCACGACAAAGTGGTATTGAAAAAAAATATGGCAATGGAATGGGTTGAGGTCCGGCAAGCAGCCAAGGTAAAGGCTGCCACCCGTCGGTGAAGCAAAATTACTAGGTATTTAACCTAGCTTTGATACCAAAAAGAATTATTTGGCTTTTTCATGAATGTGGTAGAGGCCATGTATTTATAATAGATTCATGATACAATTTAGGAAACGATATAAATAAGGAAACAATACTAAAGCAGTGATTGACACAATCACAAATTATATACATAAATACTTAAAAAAAAAGATTCTATGTACTCTAATTTCTATATTCAACCAAATAAATAAAGAGAACGCAGAATGAGAATCAAAATTACCTTCAATTGGATTCGTCGATTTTGATAAGTAAAAAAGTACAACTTTGTTGTTTATAACTTTAAGAATACATTCCATAATTTCACTATTCATAATTTTCACCATAAAAATCATAATTTTCTTACCATATCACCTATTTAAGGTTGCAGAACAACCCCCAAATGAGTCTTCCAAACGTTATGTCTTTAAGCAATTAGTACTGCTATATGTACCAATTAGTATATTAATGTTGTGTTTGGTTAAGGGATTTGAAAAGAAAAAGAGAAAAAGTATGTGAAATTAGGTGAAATATAGGTATATTTTATTCATATTTCATCTACCTTTTCCGTTTCCCTTCCCACAATATCTTACTATTTTAACCAATAAAAATAATCAACGGGGGTAGCTTGATTGGCTGGAACTCCTACACCTCATTAAGAGGTTAGTGGTTTGAATTTCTCCACTTGTGTATGCATCTTAATCCCTACATATTTATTGGAGCTTTCTCTCCCCGAGATGAATGACTCAATGTTGACCTTTAAAAAAAACTGAAAAGATTGCTGGTCATAAAAATAGATTCTAAGCAACAATTGTTTAATAATTGTATGCTTACCATTACGTATTGTTTTGGACTAATCAATATGATTTGAAATTCTTTTCACTGAGTTAGGATAGGAAATCAAATTGAGATACTTCATATACATTAAGAATTAAATTGTAAGAGTTCGTTGAGGTGTCTACACAGGCCTGCAGGGCCGTACCGGGTACGCTGTATATGTACTGGGTACGTCGTGTATGGTTGGGTATGGGTACACGGTGGGTGCGCCGTATATGGTTGGGTACGCATTAGTTTTAGCATGTGAGGAAGCGAATTGGTTGAGAGATTTGTTAGGAAAAAAAAATGAGACATTAAAGAAAGAGAAATGATACACCAACAAAAATTTTATATAAAAAATTCTAGGGTAATTATACTGATCTCTAATAAGGTTTGAAAAAAAATACAGTAAGTCTCATAATTTTGACAAATTACAATGGATTGCCTTAAGATTTTAATTCACATAACACTTACTGTTTACATGTATCAGGAAGGGGAGCTTCTATTTGCACTTAAAAAATTAGGTTGGATATCTAAATTAGTGTCCTAGACATCTCTACTTTACTTCTCTCTCATTATTCAATATTTGGATTTCAATAAATAATTAGCCACGAGGACAGTTTATTGATTCCTTGTGATCTCTAGCTTTAAGAATAGTGAAGGAGAAAGTAGGAATTGTGGCTTAATGTGTTAACTATCTAGTGTTGAGTTCTTGTATCTAAAGTGGTGTGCGGAGTGTGTTTTTGTGGGGTTTTTGAACAATTAGGTTGTACTTGAGTTGAGTTTCTGATAGAAAATTGTTACAAATGCCAATGGAAGCTGCACAACCTTAAGTTTTAAAGGGGAAAAGAAGAACCTCATTTTGGGTTATTCTATTTTTATTGGTTCTAATGTACAGAAGATAATGGTATTAGGGTTCAATTCTGGTTGATCAGTTGTTTTAACAATTGACCCTTGTTGTGGTTTTTCTCGAGTTGTTATGGTCCATATTTTCAATCATATGATGAAAAAATTTATAGATATTGAGTAAGTAATACCGATTTGTTTACAAAGCATGTCACATGAAATTGTTTAATCTGAAGTAAGAACAGGCATTTTTTTACTTTTTAACCAAATAATATTCTTCTAAGGTTAATGCAATTATGCAATAAAATGGTTTGAAATATAGTTGTCACAATAATGTGGGACCATAATTAGGTATGATACAATCTCCCTCTAAGATGATGACTTAGGCAAAACATATGCTTGTAAACTCAAAGTCGCGAATGAAGAAGGCGGTGGCTCTCCAAAGTAGTAAAGTCCATCATGCTCATAACTCCTGCCAAAAATCCTCTTCGAACTTAGGTCCTATTATGAGCAACAAGTAGGTAAGAAAATAGCAACACAGTTAAGAGACGGCTAGATGACTAACAAATAATAAATTACCAGCAAACTTTAGAATACGAATAATAGAAGTTGGAGTGATAGTAGGAGATAAAAACACATCATCCTTATGACTAACAAGGGAAGTAGACCCATCATAAGCCAGACACACAGATTGGGTAACATTATGAACCAGAGAAGAAAATACTAATAACTCATTAGTCAGATGATCATTAGCTCTAGAATCTAGAACCCAAGTGGGGGTAGACTGAACATGAAAGGCAGTAGGAGGAGTACCTATGGCCAAAGTAGCAGTGGAGGTAGATGGCCCGAATGATTCATCTTCTTTGCCAGAGGTCCTTGCTCCTTTTTCTCCTCCATCCTTGATGATTTGCCTATTGCCTTGCGCTGAGGTAAACACACTTGTACTCAACATCCTATTCAACGTTGTCTCTTATTCTCGAGTTTCTCCTTGCTTACATTTTGTTCGGAGCTAGTCTTCTATTTCCATTCCAACTTCTTGTCAGAATGCCTTGTCTATGTCTGGATGGAAACTTGCTATGGATGAGGAAATGTGTGCCCTTCATAATAATCAAATTTGGGAGCTTATGCCTTTTCCTTTTGGGAGGCCTATTGTTGGTTGTCATTGGATCTACACTGTTAAGTATCTTGTTGATGATTCTATTGAGTGCCTTAAGGGTCATCTAGTTGCTAAAGGGTACAAACAAACTTATGGAGTTGATTACTTGGAGACCTTTTCCCTTGTGGCATGTCTTAATTCTGTTCGGATACTCCTCTCTGTTGTTGTTATTAGCTCTTGTCCTTTTTATCAGCTTGATATAAAAAATGCTTTTCTTCATAAGGATTTACATGAGTAGGTCTATATGGATCAACCCCCAAGTTTTGTTGTTCTAGGGAGTGAGCATTTTGTCTGTCGGTTGTGGAAGGCCTTATATGGTATGAAACAATCTTCTCGTGCTTGATTTGATCATTTTAGTGCTGTTGTGCTTGCCTATGGGTTTTAGCGTTCTATTTATGATCACTCCCAACTTTGCTCAACACTCTTCTATTGGGACTACTATTTTGATTGTTTGTGGATGAAATTATCATCTCTAGTAGTGACTCTATTTCGATTGCTGATTTAAAGCACTATTTAAGTCAGTAGTTTTAGACTAAGGCCTTCGGTAATCTTCGTTATTTTCCTAGCATTGAGATTGCTCGCTCTTTCCAAGGACTTTGTCTTTCCGAAAGGATGATCCTCTCTCTGAGACTGGGTTCTTGGGGCTTGACTGGTTGATACCCCTATGGATTCTTCTGTTAACCTTGATGGTGAGCATGGGGACTCTTTTTCTGATGTTGGTCGTTATCTTTTGGTTGGGACGTTGATTTATCTTACTGTCATTCATCCTGATATCACTTATGTTGTTAGTGTGATTAATCAGTTTATGCATGCCCCTCGACGTTCTTACGTTGACGTTGTATGCCCTATTTTATGTTGTTTGAAGGGCGCACCAGGCTGTGGTTTGCTTTGTCGCCCTTCCGCTTCCTTAATTGTCACCACCGGGTTTAGTGATGCTGATTGGGCTGGCAGTTGTACTAATCGTCGCTCTACTTCTGGTTATTACACCTTTGTTGGTGATAATCTTGTTACTTGGTGAAGCAAGGAGCAGAACGTGGTGGCTCATTTTAGTGTCGAGGCTGAATACCAAGCTATGGCTCATATGGCTTCTAAGATGTGAGTTCACTTCCTTCTCCAAGGTTTTGGTATTCATGTTCCCACTCTTATGCACATGTGCTGTGATAATCAAGCTGCTATTTTCATTGCCAACAATCATGTGTTCAATGAACGTGCAAAACATATCAAGGTTGATTGTCACTTTATTTGCGATATGCTATTGCCGAAAAAATTGTTGATTCCTTATGTTCGCTCTAACGACTAGTTGGGTGACATTCTCACCAAACCTTTACCTCGTCCAGATATCACTTATGTTGTTAGTCTGATTTGTCAGTTTATGCATGCCCCTCAACGTTCTCACTTTGACGTTGTATGTCGTATTTTACGCTATTTGAAGGGCGCCCCAGGCTGTGGTTTGCTTTGTCGCCCTTCCGCTTCCTTAATTGTCACCGGGTTTAGTGATGCTGATTGGGCTGGCAGTTGGACTAATTGTTACTCTACTTGTGGCTATTATACCTTTGTTGGTGATAATCTTGTTACTTGGAGAGGTAAGAAGCAGAATGTGGTGGCTCGTTCTAGTGTCGAGGCTGAATACCGAGCTATGGCTCATATGGCTTCTAAGATGTGGGTTCGCTTCCTTCTCCAAGGTTTTGGTGTTCATGTTCCCACTCCTATGCACATGCGCTGTGATAATCAAGCTGCTATTTTCATTGCCAACAATCATGTGTTCCATGAACGCACGAAACATATCAAGGTTGATTGTCACTTTATTTGCGATATGCTATTGCTGAAAAAATTGTTGATTCCTTATGTTCGCTCTAACGACCAATTGGGTGACATTCTCACCAAACCTTTACCTCGTCCAGCTTTTCAGCAGTTATTTGCCAAGTTGGGCATGTTCAATCTCCATGCTCCATCTTGAGGGGGTGTATTAGAATTGTTATGTTATTTTTTATTGAGGGTATCCTTGTCATGGTGACATTGGTGTTTTAATATAAGTATGTCCTTGGTGGGGGTTTTGTATTATGACCCAATAACCTATTTACCATATTCTCTCTTCTCCTCTTCTTTTCTCTTTCCTCTCTAGTCCTGACTCTAATTTCTTGAACTTTGCATTTTAACTCCAACAATGATCATTCCCATTTGCCTTTTTGTCTAAAGAAAAAATTTGAGAACAAAAAAAATATCTTATATTTTTTAGAAAATCTAAGAAACTTGAAAAGAGAATAGGAGAGCTAGAGGGGTGACCATAAAGCAAGCATATTAAGTCACTTATTCTATCACCATAAAATACTTTTTACCCATAATACTACAAGAAGTTTGCATTTTTTTTAATGTTATTTTCTTATAATGGAAAAACCCCTTTCCCAACTAGGCCTTTAAACCTTTTACGTTATGAGCTTCTAATATTCATAGAGAACTCTTTTTGAATTTATTTAGAAGAAAAAGTGGAACTATATCATTATGTTCAATTATTTAATTATTAAGAATGTATTAGCATTCTTAGAGGTTTTAGTTTTTTATTTCCAAACTTTGTCATACATTTGCAAATTCTTTTGTTATTTCCCTTATGGTTTTGAGATATTTCCAAAATGTTATTGTTTCCAAGTAATTGGAACAACAGACCACAATAAAATTTTGATCCTTGTCTATGGGTTTCTTTAATAATCTTCCTCAAGTAAGTACCCCAGATTCTTAATTTTATGTCGATGCATGTGTGTGTTTGCATCATGGTTCTTTCATGAAGTAGATTCACTTTTGATTTCTTCGTATATGTTTAGGTAGGAGCAACTTCCAATTTGGTGTCATGTGAAACACGATAAAATCCATAGTCAAAGAGGCAATTACCTTAAATTGTTATGAATTATTGCTTATACTTATCTATATAGTCTATCGTTTTAGTTAATTATCTAATATAACCCCTTTTAGATCCTATAGTAATTAACAATTAGTGTTAAAATTTAGTTTGATATTGAAAGCCTTTAAATTTTTCTATATCTTTCATTTCTATGGAAATGGTTCTTCTGTCTACTAAATTAATGTCTTCAGGCATAGTTGGATAAGTTAGTAGCTTTCTTTGTTTTAATCACTCAACATGCCATTGCATGTTGGTCAGGTGGCATCTTTGTTGTATTCAAGTTGACAAGGTGATGGCCATCAATGGCATGTTGCTAACATGGATGCCATAATTTGTTTCAGTACACCATTTTTTTCGTTTGGATATCAACTTCTGAACAAAAATCAAATTTTCGAATATTGACTTTTGAACAAAACCTAATTGTTTGGATATGAAATATTGAATAGGGTTTTTGTTTGGAAGTTGATATTCAAAATATTGATTTTTCTACGGAAGTCGATATCCGAATGAAAAATTGGTGTACCGAGACAAATTGTGCTATGCTTATAAAATTACCCCATTGATAGCCATAGCCACCTGTTTGACATGTTCTTGCACGTCACTTGTGTGGCACTTGTAGTGATGCTTACACAAAGTTGAATATTTAAACCTATTTTGATTTAGGTTTTGTATAGGCTTAAATATTTAAACCTATACAAAATCTGTCTTATTAAAACCACAGGCTTCTTTTGAAGATAGGATTTTAAAAGGGTCTTCATCCTAGGTATCTATGCTATATTGGTCACGGTGTGGTAGCATTTCCCAACCCCTCAACGAATTAAGATCTCGATGGTTCACATTTCATCTCAAGTAAGAAGTCTTGTGATAGAGTCCTCTTTTGGGTGTTTTCTCACCAAACGCACGCTAGACCCAAACAAACGACTCTTTCATTTCATAACATTGATGCCCCTTGCAATTGTATCAAAAATTCCAAAAAATAGATGTTGAATCTTCTTCACTATCCTAAATCAAATGTTCAAAGATTGTTCTTCATTTGGAGAGGAAAGCAGGCCATGAATTTTTTGGGAATAAAATAAGGTCTTCTTTTTCGCTCAATTTTTCTTTTTACATTTTTTTGTATACAAACATAGATTTGTGATGTTAGATTGTTGAAACATGCTTCTCATAGATCTACATCGAATTACCTTAGATCGATGTATAAACTTGCATTTTTCTACTTTCTTTTAATTTTTTTTAGATAAAAAAAGTTCCTAATTTTGAAGCATCTTTATAGATCCATGATGTGTTTAACCAATTCAAAAGTTTTGAAATTAGTCCATGTTTAACAATCTATGATGTTAGATTGTTATACTTCTCATAGATCTAGATTAAATTACCTTAGATCTATGTATAGACATGCATTTTAAATTTTATATTTTAGATAAAAAGTTCCAAAATTCCAAACATCTTTATAGATCTATGACGTATGTAAAACCAATTTAATTATAAATTGGAAGGAAGTCTATGTTAGGATATGCAAGTTTTACAAAGTTCTGCATTTGGAGAGGACAGCAGGCAATGAATTTTAGGGAATAAAATAAGGTTTTATTTTTCCGTGAATTTTTCTTTTTACATTTTTTGTGTACAAACATAGGTTTGTGATGTTAGATTATTGAAACATGCTTGCTTCTCATAGATCTATATCGAATCACCTTAGTTCGATGTATAAACTTGCATTTTTCTATTTTCTTTTAATTTTTTTTAGATAAAAAAGAAGTTCTTAATTTTCAAGATCTTTATAGATCGATGATGTATTTAACCAATTCAAAAATTTGGAAATAAGTCCATGTTTAACAATCTATGATGTTAGATTGTTATGCTTCTCATAGATCTAGATTAAATTACCTTAGATCTATGTATAGACATGCATTTTTTTAAAATTTTATATTTTAGATAAAAAGTTTCAAAATTCTAGACATCTTTATAGATCTATGACGTATGTAAAACCAATTTAATTATAAATTGGAAGTGAGTCTATGTTAGGTTATGGAAATTTTACAAGGTTATGCATTTGGAGAGGAAAGCAGGCCGTGTATTTTTGGGAATAAAATAAGGTTTTCTTTTGTTAAAATTGATGTATTATTTATTGTTATTTTGATATATTACAATGATTCCTATATATAGAAGAGAGGATGTGGGAAGAGAATAGGTGAGTGTGTAGTAGGTGAGGAGTAGGTGGAGAGTAGGTGAAGTAGGTGAGTGTGTAGTAGGTGGTAGTGGTAGGTGTGTAGTAGGTGAATTTTAACAGCCCCCCGCACATCTTTATAGATCTATGACGCATGTAAAACCAATTTAATTATAAATTGGAAGTGAGTCTATGTTAGGTTATGGAAATTTTACAAGGTTATGCATTTGGAGAGGAGAGCAGGCCGTGTATTTTTGGGAATAAAATAAGGTTTTCTTTTTCCCTCAATTTTTCTTTTTAGATTTTTTTGTATGCAAACATAGATTTGTGATGTTAGATTGTTGAAACATGCTTGCTTCTCGTAGATCTATATCGAATATATATATTTTATGAGTTGCTTTCAAATTTATGAAATTTATTCTCTTAAAATATTGAAAAAATTACATTACAGAACCAAAAAAATAAAAATAAATCATAAAGGTATGATGTATCGAAATACTAATAAGTTGCAAGAAAATCACATCTTTGGTTCCCAACTATTTCAAGAAAATTTTTAGGGTAATTTGCACTAAATTAGTAGTCTTGGATTCTATTGAATAGTTATCATTCAATTGTCCTACAATTCTAGTAGATAATGCGAATAGCACCTTTTATTTTATTTACTTATTTATTTTTTAGGGTCTCAAGTGTTTATTGGTGTATTTTGTTTATTTATTGCTTCTTTTGTTTCCAATAGTGATATTACACAACTTGGAGGAATGCCTCCTAGCCAATACACCCCCCAATTTGCTAGAGACGTAGGATCCCCCTTCAGATTCTTCTTGTTGGTATGTCATTTCATTTGTTTGTGTAACTATTGTATTAGTGTGTTGCTGGAAATTTGTGTTAATGCATATAATAAGATAGTGGCATATGATAGTGGTGTTGGTGGTAGATAGTGGCATGTATAGAATATGATAGTGGTGTTGGTGGTAGATAGTGGCATGTATATAATATGATAGTGGTAGATAGTGGTAATATATAATATGTAAGTGGCATATAATGGGTTATAGTGATGTTTGTAATATCTCCTATATAAGGAGTGTCATTTGGTCTTGTAAAATAAGAAGTTTTGAATATAACAGAAATATATTCCTTCTTCCTCATATTTTTAGAGTTCTTCTTCCTCATATTTTCTAAGTTGGTATTAGAGCTATAAAAAACACAGCAGCCCTAAAACCGTCATAGCCATGTCGGAAGTCACGTCCGAAACCACTTCAACCCTTGCCGCTGCCATTCCGGTGAAAACGCCCAACTCTCACTCTGTCCAAATCACCACAATCCGCCTAAATGGTGATAATTTTCTCATTATAGTGGTTAATATTGTTCTCTCTAGCATTTGCCTTACCTAAAATAAACTTAGGGTATCCAGCAGGACAGCTTCACATGTCATTGAAGAGCTTAATAAGATGCTGGCATTCAATAATTTACTGATCTCATTGGGGAAGCATCCTGATGCCAGTCGCTTTGCTCGTGGGGTTGGGCCAGTGAATTTAATAGGTAGGGATGCTAATTGATTGTTTTGTGTTCCTCGTGGAGATTATTTAGTTCTACTGCTCATACATCCTGAATCTGCTTGCTGGCATTACTTCTTAAAAACTGCTAGCTGAAGTTAACACAGACTTTTTGGCTTAGGTGGTGAGTATGATGGTGATAGACAGATGGATGACTTGAAGCTCCTATTTAGAGCATATGTTACGGATGCACTATCAAGTGGTCGCATGGGAGAGAATAAGGTGACTTTCCCTTGGGCAAAGATGTTGCTTTACTTAAATCCAATTGTGGATTATTCTGTAGAGATGTTTATTTTCTCAAGCCATTTAGTCTAGCTGTGAGGCGAATTATTAATTCTGTATATACTGTATCAACTTTCAACTGATCAGATAACTATTCCACTAAATAAACTGTAGTAGTTTTTTGTTTGGTGAAAATTTTCAGACACTATGCTGCGTGTTTGTTGGTTGCAATATGAGCTGCACTTGTGCTACCTGATGAATATTGATGCTGACTTGTGTAGTTCTTTTGTTTGTGCAGTGGATTATGTTTGCTTTGTCCATGTAATGTATTTAGGCCAGCAACACACTTCACTGTTTAACTACGCACATAACGGTTTAGAAGATCCAGTTTCACAAATTTTGCATAGTACTACTGAGAGGATTATTACAATCATTTAATGATTTTCGAATGAACCTAACCTTTTTCTGGAAGAGCATATGTGCCTCTAATCTAATTATAAAATGAATGGAAAAATGTTTTTAAATAGAGTGTCATTGGAATAAGGATGTTGATCTGGCCATGTGTCCACAAAAGAATCAATAACTCATAAAAGAAAGAAAATATCAACAAAGATAGAAGAAGAAATGAGTTCATTTGTGATAAGCTTAAATTTGCATTAGCACCAAGCAGAGGAAGATAAAAAACTGATGATTTGGTATTGTGCCACAAAGATAAATGACTGCACCTATAGGGAGTATGGCTCAAGGATAAGCAGTTATAAGAACCGGTGGAAGGCCTTAAATATAAGTTGAGGAGGTGAAAAGACATGATGGCTTGAACCTAACTGGGAGGAGGTCATAACCAGAGTTTAATGGCACATAAGGTTATGAGCTTTTGTTGCTGACCCTTGTTGGGTATGCAAAATGCAACATCAGGAGTTAATTCTTTGTTAATTTTATTTTATGAACTTAATGATGTATTCTTCAAATTCTAAGGGAATAAAGCTAATAGTGTATTTCCTAAATTTGAAGAGAAATATAACAAGTGTGTTATGTGTCTCTCTAGTTTTAAGTTGAGACTACTTTATTGTATATCTTTATCTAAAAAGGTGCATGTAGACTAGTGTTGCTTAAAAGATATTAAGTTGGTGCAAGAATTGTTGGTGTTGGGGGGACCTTGATCTATGACTAAGGGTTGGTTTGGGATGTTCTAAAAAAGTGTACTTTTTGACTTATTGGCTTATATGGGTTGGGTTTGGGTTGGGTTGGGTTTGATGTGATGTGTTAGAGAAGTGATGTGATTTAAATAAGATGATGTGACTTAAATAGGATAGTGACTTTTTAACTTTTTGTATTATTTAGGTTATGCCAAACTTGGCTTAAAACTCATTTGACATCAAAATGAATTCCTAATTTCTTCTGGTTTTTTATGTTGTCTGGGTGCTTGCTTTTTCTGTCTTCTGTTTTTATGTTTGACAGTCATTTAATTTTTTTTAACCTTTATTTTTTCTCTGTTTGTAGCTTGCTGCATTGAACCAATTGAGGAATATATTTGGTTTAGGTAAACGGGAGGCAGAATCCATTATGCTGGATGTTACTTCAAAAATATATCGTAAACGACTTGCTCAGTCTGTATCAAGCGGTGATTTAGAAGCTGCTCAGAGTAAAGCAGAATTCCTTCAAAACCTCTGCGAGGAGTTGCACTTTGATCCACAGAAAGCTATTGGGATCCATGAAGGTCAGATAGATTGTACATTTTATCATCTACACTGAAATTGCTGTTCTGAACTTGTTGCATGCAGCAGTAGACGTTCCCTGTTGTTGTTTGAGCTTTTCCACCATCCACACATGCTTGCATGTCAAATGGTAGTCAGCAACTTCTTTTTAGAGCTGCACTGTAAATATCTTTTCTACCAATTAGATACGGTACATACCATGAATGTGAAGTGAAACATGTACTGTAACATGGAGTAGCAGAGGAAAGGAATGTAAATCTTTTGTCATGTGCCT
This sequence comes from Camellia sinensis, assembly GCF_004153795.1. NCBI lineage: Eukaryota > Viridiplantae > Streptophyta > Magnoliopsida > Ericales > Theaceae > Camellia > Camellia sinensis. Next base: position 863,190 of record NW_021027688.1, read on the forward strand.
TGATATTAATTGCTCTAAATGTTTTCCCAATTTTTTTTAGTGAACTTAAATCACAAAAAAGTCTGATTTGTTTATGTTCATTTTTATTTTAGAAATTTACCGGCAAAAGCTTCAACAAGCTGTTGCTGATGGAGAGCTCAGCAAGGAAGATGTTAGATCTCTGGAGCGGTTGCAGATCATGCTTTGTATTCCTCGCGAAACTGTTGAAGCAGTTCATGAAGATATCTGTGGCAGCTTGTTTGAAAAGGTAAGCATGATAGCTTCTTTCATGTCGATGTAGCTTGTTATATAATGTGTTTTAACTAGAAAAACTACCATTATGCAGTGTTTGGTCTCTGAGTGAAAGGTTGCTGGGAGGGTAGATTAGGTATTGGGTAATGGCTAAACTTTCCGCTACCCTCTTCCTTAAATTTCTACACCCTGAGCTTTAACTATTGACCAAGGCCATGACTCTATTGCCTACCCTTACTTAGCTGCAACAATTTCTCCATTACCATTCCTACCATGAGTTAGCTGGTTAAGCAAATATTGTTTATATCACAATCATAATCGTATCGGTCTTTAGCCCCTCCAGTTTGGTAACACCCTGGTTTACTGTTGGGATAAAAAATCATATGCGAACCGGCCGGTTTGCGACATGTATTGGCCTAAACCAAATAAATTGTTGATTTATCAGGAAACTGGGCCAGTTCAGTAGCTATTCAAATTGTTTAACTTGTTTATATAATTGTATTTAACGTTATAATTATTTGTATTTTTTGTTGCATAATTACTATAAAACAAGTAAGGTGCTTTTTTATCCAAAAAAGGATTAAAAATATAAAAAGTACAATCCTTTTTTGCCAAGTCCACATATCTTTCAATTAGAAGCTTGATGAACCCAAAGGCTCCCTTACCCGATAACCGCATACAAGTCCGTGTAACATAGATCTTCCTAGAATAACAAATAGATGATATCCAATGTAAATTGAGGAACAAGAACAAGAAATGGAAGTGGAGGCAAAAAATTTCCCTCCTCTCCCCTTGAAAGATGGTGGAGACTCCGATCGAGCCTAACTTGAAGTTATAAGCTGCTAAGGCTGAAGAAGTCAAAGAGAGGGAACAATATCAGCGACTTGTCGGGAAATTGATTTACTTGTCTCATACGCGGCCTGATATTGCCTTTGCAGTCAGCATGGTAAGTCAGTTCATGCACTCACCAGGGGCAGAGCACTTTGAGGCCGTTTATAAGATCTTAAGATATTTGAAAGGAACTCCAGGGAGAGGCTTACTGTTCAAGAAACATGGGCATCTTCAAGTTGAAGTATACATAGATGCAGACTGGGCAGGAAGTGTTACAGACAGGAGATCAACATCCGGATATTGCTCCTTTGTAGGTGGGAACCTAGTTACATGGCGGAGTAAAAAACAGAATGTTGTAGCTAGAAGTAGTGCAGAAGCAGAGTTCAGAGCTGTTGCCTATGGAATCTGTGAAGTAATGTGGATTAAAAGAATTCTTGAAGAATTAAAGCTTTCTCACCCGACACCTATGAAGGTCTATTGTGACAACAAAGCAGCTATATCTATAGCTCATAATCCAGTTCTACATGATCGCACAAAACATATAGAAGTGGATATTCATTTTATTAGGGAAAAGGTTAGGACGAATGTTATAAGTTCATCATTTGTCCCTTCATTGGAGCAACTCGCTGATATGTTCACCAAATCGGTTGGTCCAACCTTATTACAGTCTTTCATTGTCAAGCTGGCTATGGAAGATATCTTCAAACCAGCTTGAGGGGGAGTGTTGGAAATTTGTGTTAATGTATATAATAAGATGGTGGCATGTATATAATATGATAGTGGTGTTGGTGAAGGATAGTGGCATGTATAGAATATGATTGTGGTGTTGGTGGTAGATAGTGGCATGTATATAATATGATAGTGGTAGATAGTGGTAATATATAATATGTAAGTGGCATATAATGGGTTATAATGATGTTTGTAATATCTCCTATATAAGGAGTGTCATTTGGTCTTGTAAAATAAGAAGTTTTGAATATAACAGAAATATATTCCTTCTTCCTCATATTTTTGGAGTTCTTCTTTCTCATATTTTCTAAGTTGTGTTTTTTTATTATTATAATCGAGTTTGATCTTGTGATGCTTGCCATTTTGAAGTTGTTACAAAATTATAAAATTATTTCTCCCCATGTTCCCAAAGTTTCCACTTGAAAATCAGAACACTAAAAGGGTTTTCATCATAAAAATTTTATCTTTTACTTGCGGTGGGAGGCTTGTGTTCCTTAATCCCTTGGTATATAAAATGCTGGTGCCATGGATATCACTACAAGCCCCTTAAATCTCTAGAATAGTTAAAAGTGTCATGTCCATTTCTATAAAAAAAAATTTATAACAAAAGGATTTCTGATCTCATATCTTTTCACCAACACCTAGAAGAATGTTGTCTACACTATGTGTACCACCCTTGGTAATTAAGCTTCCTAAAGTTTGCTCCAACATGAATTGCTACTTCATTCTCCATTGTCTTTCTTGGATTTTTTTGGTTCAAACCTCAATTATATTGAGCACTAGTGTACCTAAAATCATTGATGACATCATCTGCAGCTTCACTTTTAATTTATCACTAGGCCATATATGTAATATATTTGTATTCCTTTTGATAAGTACGGTTGACATAGAATGTTTTAGGGAAATTTAGCTATAAACCCCTTTTACCTTCCTTTCATTGTTAAAAGGACTAAGAAAAAAATTATATTTTCTAAACCCCCTCATAATTATAAAATTTTGCATAAAGGACAAAATTTATTATTTAAATATTTTATTAGACTATTATACCCTCAACTAAATTTCCTCACCTTCTCCACTCTTTTTTCCTTCTCTCTTCCATTCCTAGGGTTTGGATTGGATTCGTTCGAAGCTCTCGTGATTTCAACCAAAACTGTGAATATACCTAAATCACTCTCAGTTGCAGAGAATTTTCTTTGAATGGCGCATAGGTTTCGCAGTGGAAGAGATCATCGGAGATGATCAGAGAAAGCTTCGACGACGTCGACGTATCGCCTTCCAATTCTCATGAAGTTCATGTTCTTGTCGTTGATGATAGCCTCGTCGATCAAAAATTCGAATTGTGAAAGAGTATAGAGATGAATCGCGTGACTGTTCAAAATTTTCATATTTGAACACAGTTCTTCAGATTTTTCATATATATATGTGTGTGTTTGTGTGTGTGTGTGTGTGAGGGAGAGATTTTTCATTTGGATAGTGTTGTTAAGTTCTTAAATTGATCTATTGATGAGTTGTTACTATGTTTTCTCAACTTTTTGTTGTAAAATTGTTTTTGATTTTGATAAATTTGTGTCGTGAGTGAGCAATATGGATTGTATATATGTAATAGATAACAGAGAAGCCAAAGAGGTGATACGAAAGAGGCAAGTAACTGTGAAGAAACAGAAGAACAATGGCTGTGAATGATCTAATTTCATTTGATAGAACCAGAGTATAATTTTACTCTGGTTCTATTGCTCTGTTTTTTTTATTTGACAGAACCAGAGTAAAATTTTACTTTTATACAGAGTAAAATTTTACTTAGCTTCAGAGTCTCACATTTTACTTGTTTTTCAGAGTAAAATTTTACTTTTATACAGAGTAAAATTTTACTTTTAGTTTCAGAGTGTAAAATTTTACTCTTATTCAGAGTAAAATTTTACTTTCATACAGAGTAAAATTTTACTTTAGTTTCAGAGTATAAAATTTTACTTTTATACAGAGTAAAATTTTACTTTTATACAGAGTAAAATTTTACTCTGAAATACATAGTGAAGATGGCTTAATACGAGAGCTGATAGATATGAGGGTAATATAGTAAAAGAAACAAGTTTTAAAATATCAGGGGGTTTTGAAAGTGCTTATATAATTCTTGTCCTTTTGAAAGACAAATTAGATAGTGAGGGGGCTATCACCAAATCCCATATCCTTGTAGGATTTCAAGGGTAGTGCTTAATAAATTCTTGTCCCATGAATGAGATAATTGTCCGTTATCAATTCCTATATTAGGATTTGGGAAAAAATTGCATTACCAAACTAAATTGGTAATTTGCAAATCCCAAACTGAACCAAGCACAATGTTAGGAGCTTGTGAACATTTGACAATTATTTTTGAAGATACCTTTAAGCAATTCAGAATGATCTGAGTATTTCTAAATTCTTTTTTGTATTTGCAGATAATCACAACAAATAGAGAATTTAAGAGCTTTAAAGCTTTTTTAATGATCTTCAGGCAAGTTGCCCTGACCTTGTTCTCTTTGTGTGTTCATATCACATTTCTTCTTTCATAAACTAGAAGTAGATTCATTTTCATTTCTTTATTTATGAGTACGAATAATACAACTTGCTTTTATCTATTCTATTAATTCATGTGGCTAAGCCCCTAAAAAAACCTATGAAGCATACATGATGAAGACCATTATCATGTGTTTAAGCCCAAGTGTGATGGATTCTGCATCAATACCCCCAAAAGGCACCTCTTCTATCTATTAAAAAGGATTCAATGACTATTATGGATTCCAAAACTATAAGGGAGGAGATGTGTGGGGCTTGGAAGGTCAAAACGAAATAGGGAGCGGGGGAAATTCCTCTAGGCATGATAGGGAACATAAAAGGCTCCAATATAAGGTAAATTTTGATAATCATAAGATTGAAGGGCTTGAGGCAAAGTGGTGAGAAGGTTAAGGTTGGGTGTTTGGTTGACAATAGTATGGTATTTAAAAAGCCAGTTAGGGCGTTCTTTGTCTTAATGGAAGAATTTTGAAGGGAGTTCAAGGAAAAGCATTTGGATATCACTTCGGATGTGGCTGTTGGTAAAGCTGGGGTACGTAGAAAATTTAATGTATAAAGAGAAATAGAGAATTGTATTATTGATTGATGTATGTTATCAATTACAAATGGTGAGGGGCTCCTTATATAGGAGATGTAGTGGAGTAGGTGGTAGTAGGTGGTAGTGGTAGGTGTGTAGTAGGTGGTAGTAGGTGGTAGTAGGTGGTGGTAGGTGTAGTAGGTGGAGTAGGTGATGGTAGGTTTTAACAGCCCCCCGCAAACTCAAGGGGGATAGGAACTAACCAACTTGAGTTTGGAGAGAGTAACAAAACAAGAAAATAATCTGAAAAATAAAAAATGGATAGGAGACACTGTATGGTCGTGTCAGACCGTTGTAGAAGACTGTATGGTTATGGCAGACCGATGTAGAAGACACTGGCTCGTGTCAGACCGATGTAGAAGACAGTTTATGGGGTCATGTCGGACCGGTGTAGAAGACAGTTTACGGAGTCTTGCTGGACCCTTGTAGAAACTAACCGGAATCAATGTCGGGACAGTTTACAGAGTCTTGTCGGACCCATGAAGGAGCTAACCGGAATCAATGTTGGGACAGTTTACTGAGTCTTGTCGGACCCATGAAGGAACTAACCGGAATCAATGTCGGGACAGTTTACTGAGTCTTGTCGGACCCACGGAGGAGCTTACCGGAATCAATGTCGGGACAGTTTACAGAGTCTTGTCAGACCCTTAAAAAGTCGCACCCTTAAAAGGTGTGCCCAATCTTTCAAAAGGCGTGCCATCAAAAGGCGTGCCCAATCCATAAAAAGACGTGCCATCAAAAGACGAGCCCAAGTCATAAAAAGGTGTGCCGGACATGATGGCGAGGCGCGTCACCACATTGGCTTGCGCGCCCGTTTTGTCGTCTGGCGTCAAGTGGCGCGCGATGCGCGTGTCTGCCTTGGCTATTTAACCAAGACGGAGGCTGAGGCTGAGGTAGAAAACCTGCTAAAAAACTCTAAAAAAAAATTCTTCATTGTCTGAGAGAGAAACTCTGTAATAATCTGTAACAACTGTTGTCCAGAAAATGGCCTCGTCTTCCCGTGGTCTGCTCACTCTCTTTCCCGACCTCAACGAGTCAACAAGAGAGATAACTGGTGCGGTGGCCCGTGAACCTCAACCAAACACCACTGGTTTTGCTCCGTTGAACTTTCCGATGCGGTCTGTGGAGCAAAAAATGGCGGTGCAAACTGATATTGAGGCCAATCAGTATACTTTGAAGTCATGTGTGGAGACCATGACGGCGGTCACAAACTTGTCGCACCGGCTGCAGAGTAGGACAAATGAGGTGCAACAGTTAAACGCCCAACTGGCTCTGCTCCAACGCATGTATAAGGATGCGCGAGCAGAGATAAGTGTGCTAAAGGCAGAAAACAAGGAGCTGAAGCGGAAAGCCACTGTGATGTTTCGATTTGGAGGTCCGCCATATGCTGCAGTGGAGGAGCAGGGTGGACTGATCGTGCCCAGTGGAGTGGGAAACACGGAGGCAACACCGTCAAGGGCCGCCCAGGACGGAGGCAAGAAGAAAAGACCGGCGGAATAGGCTATTATGTTTTTTGTTTGTTTTGGTTTGGGGAAGTGAATGTGTGAAACCGTGTGAATGGTTCACATGGGGCTGTCTCCCTTGTGTGATAAAATAATAAAAAGAAAGTTGGGTGGTGTGGTGTGGATGGATGTCTCTTAAAATGGGTGTGTGTATGGCCCTCTCCCTCCCTAACCCGAGAGAGAGAGAGTGAGGTGGCAGTGTGTGTGTTTGCAAGTTCCAACTTCTGCAATGCTCTGTGAGAGATAGAGAGAGAGGTTGATGCCGAGAGAGTAAAAGAAATTGAGAGAGAGAGTAGATGTGCCAAGAGAGAGCCAGCCTCCCCTCATGCACACCACCGAGGAGAGGAGGTTACTTGACGAAGGGCTGAAACTCTTCCCGTCATTTTTCAAATTATGGTTGATGCTTGGGCAGCTGGAGGAACGGCTTGGTAACTTGGAACAGGCTAAGGAAGCCTATGAGTCAGGTTTGAAGCACTGCTCCAGTTGTATTCCCCTTTGGCTTTCGCTTGCTAACCTTGAGGAGAAGATGAATGGATTGAGTAAAGCTCGAGCAGTTCTCACCATGGCCAGGAAGAAGAATGCTCAGAACCCTGAACTCTGGCTTGCTGCAGTCAAACTTGAATTTGAGAACCATGAACCTGAGAGGGCAAGAATGCTTCTTGCTAAAGCTCGAGAAAGAGGAGGTACAGAAAGGGTATGGATGAAATCTGCCATTGTTGAGAGAGAAGAAAATTCCAGCGGGCAGCAGAGGCAAAGTTGCCGGCCGGCTGCCCGCCGGTGAGAAAAAAATACAGGTTTAAATCTTATTGCTCTGATACCATGTAGAAAATTTAATGTATAAAGAGAAATAGAGAATTGTATTATTGATTGATGTATGTTATCAATTACAAATGGTGAGGGGCTCCTTATATAGGAGATGTAGTGGAGTAGGTGGTAGTGGTAGGTGAGTGGCTCCTTATATAGGAGATGTAGTGGAGTAGGTGGTAGTGGTAGGTGAGTGGCTCCTTATATAGGAGATGTAGTGGAGTAGGTGGTAGTGGTAGGTGAGTGGCTCCTTATATAGGAGATGTAGTGGAGTAGGTGGTAGTGGTAGGTGAGGGGCTCCTTATATAGGAGATGTAGTGGAGTAGGTGGTAGTAGGTGGTAGTGGTAGGTGTGTAGTAGGTGGTAGTAGGTGGTGGTAGGTGTAGTAGGTGGAGTAGGTGATGGTAGGTTTTAACAGGGTAGATAAGTGGAAATCAAAATTAGAAGTTGTTGGCAGATAATACAATACAATCATATCCCTTGGCATCCACCTTTTGTCTTTCATATGCCAACTCTTTCACCCTTTTTACCACGGGAGGATAGTAGGAAATCTTGAAGAGCTGCGATTCATGTATCTGTTGGTGTTCTACAAAGACACCACAAGTTCCATGTCTTCATATAGAGGAGGAAAGCCTTTAGCTTTTTTGATTTTCATAGAAAGTTGAAATTGTATGTGATAGTATTATTTAAAATTTTCTTGATAGATGCATGACTTAGTAGTCTAGGAAATGCACAAATAATTGATACAGAGAAGGTGAACAACTTCATAAATGGGATCAATTCCTTGTCATAGTTAAAGAGATGCTAAGTTCCGTAAAGTTGCACAACAACTCAAGCTTGTAAGACTAAGATGATGCCATTAAGTTTTATCTTTTATTTTTCTCATGAACATGAACTAATCTTATCAACCACAGAAGAATTAAAGAAGACTAAATGAGGTTGATGGGCTAGAAAAGTTGTCCTTAGGAGCTTTTAACTTGATGGAAAAGTACCTGAATTGCAATCAATATGTTTCTCCATTGCATTCAGGGTGACAATGTCCTTGTAAACATGTCTATAAATTTTTACTTCTTTATGTTCTGCATGAGAACCTGCCTCAATGCAATGGTAACAAGCAGGTAAGTTACAATTGATGCAATACTTTTATCTCATTCTTCAGAGTTTCATGGATTGCACAAGGACCAAAGAAGGTTCTTGTAATGCCCCGAAAATTGGGCAGGGTATATCTATTTATGCAACAAAACCCACCTGATAGACAAACACATATATATAGCTAACTATTCCATACATCCATTTCCATTAAATCCCAAATGCCAAATACATGCTGTTCACATCTCAATGCTCCAGTTCCAATCCCAAGCATGCATTTTACAACAAGTATGAAATGGAAACCAAACAGATAATAAGTGCGGCTTACAAATTTATCCAAAAACATTCTTGGTTACACAAAATGGAGTTTCAACTCAACGCAAATACAGCCCTGGGTTTACATTCAACAAATAACAATAAACAAAAATGAAGCCTCAGCTCCGAGTCCTCCCAAGTCAATGCCTTGGCGGAGGCATAGCACCTATACCTGAAATGGTTTCCCTTATAGGGTGAGCCATAGCCCAGTAGAGATATACTACACAACATATGAACCATGATAAGACTAAAAAGGAATATGCTCATGCCATGCTCATGATAAAACAATTTATATCTCTTTTTATAAAGCATGCAATGCTGAGATGCAACAACAGATATAAAGCCATTTCTTTTGCAAATATATATATATATATTATTGGGTTCTCATTTATATATATATATATATATATATTATTGTAACCTATGCTTTTGTCTAAAGTGGACCATATATGGAAAAATGCTTTTTCTTTTGCAATTGCTATGTTAATAGTTAAGCCTCTATTTGAGTTGAAAGCTAAATTTAATTTAAGTTCAAGACTTGTGTTGAAAATGAAACTGATCTATATTTGTCAACCTCATAAGATGGCATATAGTTTGCATATTTGAAATTTGAATTTTAAACGCTGCAAACTAATATTAATTTGGTTTCATAGAACTCTTTTCTCTATTTCCATATGTTAACAACAATAATCTATTGGGCGTAAAACTGAAGTGTCTACGTCATAATTAGCCTAATAGTAGAGAAGAGTAGACTTGTGATCTCTATGTTAGGGGGAAAGTGAATCAATCATGAAGCTGAGCACTTTGCTTGCTTGAAATGAATGGTATTTCTTTAGAAATTGATAATACAATAAGCTAAATTAGATGATTGAGATTACTAGATATCTCCAAGGATAAATGATTTTTATTTTGTAACATTGACTAGAAACCTATTACCAATGCATATTTCAGTTTTTTGAATTATTAATCATCCCTATTTTTTTCCTTATTATTTGTTAATGTAGTATAGAGGGCCTTGGTGCAACGGTAGGTTGCTCCATTGCAACATGGGTGTCACGGGTTCAACCATAGAAACAACCTCTCCACAATGGAGGTAAGGTTGTGTACATCTAATCCTCCCCATACCCTGCAGTAGTGGGAGGCTCCTGCACTGGGACTTCCCTTTATTTGCTATTGTTGTACTGTACAATTGATCAATTGATCTTAAGGGTCACCCCAACCTTAAAAGAAGTAAAAGTTACCCACATAAGGTGAATCTTTTGGAAGATTTAATGTTTGAATTTGACTTACAAAATAAAATATAAAAAAAAATCCTTGGAGTATCATAATGAATCTTGGAATCCAACATTGGTGTCGAGTTTCCATACTTAAAGAGAAAAATGCCTTCAATTTATAGATGACTAGAAATTTAAATTTTTGATGAACCTTTTATTCATTTGAATTGGTGTTGCATGTGTTGTGATGTTGCAGAGACCGTAGATCATGTGCTTATTCATTGTCCGGTGGTGGCTAGGTTGTAGGGGCTTGTTTTTTTTACTTTCAGTGTGCTGTGGGTTTAGCAAAAAGGGGTGATGGAGGTTTTGTGTAGCTGGGAAGGGTTGGGAGGAAGCATCGGAAGGTGTGGGCTTTGGCTTCACTGTGTTTAATGTGGTTGGTTTGGTTAGAGAGAAATCGACGAGTCACTTGCTTGTTGCCATGGTTAGAGAATAGGTTTTTTGGTATTTTGTATAGTTGGGTGTTTGGGAAGGTGGATTTGAATTTGTTTGCTTTCTTGAATTTTGTAGATGATTTGATTGGTTAGGTGTTTGCCCAATTTTGGGATTTGGTTTCGTATTCTTTGTATCATCTTAATGTTTTTCCAATAAAATTTTATTTACTTGTAAAAAAAAGAAAATACACATTGCATTCAATTAAAATTAAAAAGATATCAAATTTGGTGTGATTTAAGACATACACCAATAAAGAAAATGCATTAATTTGAATACATATTAAGACATATACACCAATAAAGAAAATGAATTAATTGAATATATATTACATTTAATAAAAATGAAAAAGACACCAAATTTGGTGAGATTTAAGACAGGAAATAAAGAAAGGAAATTAATTTATAAAACCTCATTTAAAATTTTTGAAAGATTAAATGCTTGAATACAACTTAAAAAATGGAAAAAAAAAAAAAAATTTCCTTGGTGTAACATAATGAAACTTGGAATCCAACAATAATGTTTAGTTTCCATACTAAAAGAGAAATAAGCCTTAAATTTATAGATGAGTATAATTGCTATGAATACACATCTCATTCAATAAAAATAAAAAGAATAACAAATTTGGTGAGATTTAAGACATACACCAATAAAGAAAAGGAATTAATATATAAAATCTCATTTAAAATTGGCTATGACTTCCTTGTAATGGCTCTATGTAACATTATAAGGGTCCCAATTTTGTATGGGAAGTTAATGCACAATGACATAGGCTGTTATGTGGCCCCTACTATTACTTATTGGCCAATATGGTATGTGACAACTTAAGATGGGTTGTGGCAGTCCATGATTAATAGGTGAATTTTGTTCCATTTTCAGCGCAATTTGATTTTTTTCTCTCTCTCTTAATCTCTTAAAATACATTTCCAACTTTGACCTATAAAATTTAACAGGTACAGGTGGGAATATAGTTATGTCATGTATTTTCTTTCTTTATTGTTATAGGTACATTTTCTGTAAATACTGTCATCAGTACTTTCTTTTTTATTCCCCATTCTTACTACTTCTAGACCCTTGCATTTCTTATGTATTATCTTATGATAGCAAAGCCTTTTACCCGATTAAATTGTTAAACTTTTTGTTTATGAGTTTTAATATTTGTTGACTTTTATTGAAAACATTATTCTGAAGGTTGTTGAAAATTAAAATAAATGTTATTTTCCCAAAGGACCTCCTACAACTTAAATACTCTTTCAACCTTGTTTATTATTAATACTTTTTTTATTGTTATTTTTGTAAACCTTATTTATAATTGTATACGCTTGTGCATGATAACATTGATTTGTTGGGCATTAATTTGATGATTGTTGATTCACATCGAGTTCACTTCCAAATTATACACTTGTACCCTTAAAAATATGTGTAGATGTTAAACACGTTCAATTATTTAATTATTCAGCGTGTATAAATATTTATATAGGCTTTAATTTTTGTTTCCAAATGTTATTGTATATCTCCTTTTGAAAAAATTTCCCCCTCTATTTTTCCAAAACATTTTTGTTTCTAAGCTAACTGAAACAACACACCAAACAAAATTTTGAGCCTTGGGTGGTGGGTGATGGTGGTGGCGGCAGAGAAGAATGTGGTGGTGTTAATGTGATTGGTGGTGATTGTTATTCTCACCACTCATGGTGGTGACTGTGGTTGTGACAACTTGATGTAATTGATGTGGAGTTTGTATTGTTTTTGTGATGGGTTAAATTGATTGGGTAACTTAGTGATGCACTTGGGGTGTCTTTGGAATAGATGGTGGTGGTTCTATTGCCTAGTGATTGTGGTGGTGGTGTTGCATGGTTAGGTGCCCTAAACCCTAATGTGTGTGTGTGTGTGTGTGTGAGAGAGAGAGAGACAGAGAGATGATGTGGGATATGATATGATTTTTGAAAAGGATGGATGAGTTTGAGATTTTTTAGTTATGGAAAGGGAAGTAGATGTGGTTTTTTTTAGAGAGAGAGAGAGAGAGATTTGTTGCACTTCTATTGGGCTTTTCTTTTTCTCGTATATAGATGGTATTATTATTGCTAGGTTTGATTCTACTACTATTCATGAAGTCAAACGCCAACTATTTCAAGAATTTGAGATGAAAGATTTGGGTCCTCTTTGGTATTTTCTTGGTATTGAGGTTGCGTCATCTCCTAAGGGTTATCTTTTGTCTCAAACTAAGTATGCTAGTGATTATCTCTCTCGTTCCAACCTCACTGATGACAAGGTTATGGGTACTCCTATTGAATTGCATGCTAAATTCTATTCTTCCAGCAGTGTGCTTCTTGATGACCTTACTGCCTACAGTGAGTTAGTTGGTTGTTTAGTTTATCTTCCTGTCACTTGTCTATATATCTACTTTGTTGTTCACATTCTTAGTCAATTTGTTTTTGTGCCCAGCTTTATCCACGGGGTTGTGATATTACGCACTATGCGTTACATTCGTGGTACTTTGCTCCAAAGCCTACTTCAGTCTTCATCATTAGATTTGACACTCCACGCCTATGCTGATGTCGATTAGGCTAGTGACATGTTTAATTGCAAGTCTACGTCTAGCCTATGTGTTTTTCTTGGTGATTCTCTCATCTTCTGGAAAAGTAAGAAATAATCCGTTGTTGCTCGATCCACAGTTGAAGCTAAATATCGTGTTGTGGCTCTTGCCATTTGTGAAGTAGTTTAGCTTGATGACTTCTTTCTGATATGGGTGTTTTGCTATCCTCTTCGACATAGTTGTACTATGACAATTAGTGTTATTCAAATTGCTCATAATTGAGTGTTCCATGAACGTACGAAGCACATTGAGATAGATTGCCACTTTGTTCGTCATCATCTTCAGGCTGGAACTATTGTTCTCCCTTTTGTTCCATCCTCTTTTTAGTTGGCCGATTTTTTCACAAAGACTCACACAGCTGCCCACTTTCGTTTTCTTCTAGGCAAACTCTCCCTGCTCTCTACACTCACATCCTGAGTTTGAGGAGGGGTGTAACATACCTATTTAGTATTGAGGTAGTTTAGTTTTAGTAACATTTATTTAGGAGATTAGGGTTTCTGTATTTTTTCTATTTAACTTGTAATATTTGCTTTAGTATTTTATAATTCAATAATACATACTGTACTTGTATCATATGCATGATCCCTGTACAGTACTGAAGCTTGAGTAACCAGCTTAGGGTTTGATAGAATATCATCCCCTATTTATAAATGAAGATTAGGGTTTACAAGATGAGACAATTACAAGTCGAGCCTTGAGGGCATAGAATAATTACAAACCAAAAAAGCTCAGATAATAATATAATATGCTAACACTCCCCCTCAAGCTGGTGCGAAGATATCTCTCATGCCCAGCTTGCCTAATATGTCATGAAATGGTTTATTCCCAACCCCCTTGGTGAGAATGTCAGCAAGTTGTTCACCAGACTGGACAAAAGGAGTACAAATGGTACCACTAGTGAGTTTCTCCTTAATGAAGTGGCGATTAATCTCAACATGTTTTGTCCTGTCATGTTGAACTGGATTGTGAGCGATGTTGATGGCGGCCTTATTATCACAGTATAACCGCATGGAGTTTGTCTGATCAATACCTAGATCACTCAACAATAACTTAATCCATAAAAGTTCACACACACCTTGTGCCATAGCTCTAAACTCAGCTGCTGCACTTGACCTGGCAACCACATTCTGTTTCTTACTCCTACAAGTAACTAGGTTGCCTCCAACAAAGGTGCAATACCCTGAAGTCGATCTCCTATCAGTTACTGATCCAGCCCAGTCAGCATCTGTATAGGCTTCCACACGAAGATGATCATACTTTGAAAAATAAAGACCCTTACCAGGAGCAGACTTCAAGTACCTCAAGATTCTCATGGCAGCCTCAAAGTGAATCTGATGAGAAGCATGCATAAACTGACTAACCACACTGACAGCAACAGCAATATTAGGACGGGAGTGAGATAGGTAAATGAGCTTACCCACTAATCGCTGATAGCTTCCCCTATCAACAGCTTCTCCTCCTTCATCATCCCCCAATTTCTGATTGGGTTCCAGTGGAGTGGCACATGCCTTGCAACCAAGCATCCCAGTTTCCTTCAATAGGTCAAGCACATATTTTCTCTGTGAGATAAATATCCCATCCTTAGAGCGAGCAACTTCAATTCCCAGAAAATACTTCAAGCTTCCCAAGTCTTTGATTTCAAACTCATTAGCTAAATATTTCTTCAACAGAGGTATTTCCCCACTATCATTGCCTGTAAGAACTATGTCATCTACATAAACAATAAGTGCTGTAGACTTACCACGTGAGGAATGTTTCACAAACAAGGTGTGATCTGCTTGACTCTGTTTGAAGCCATATTTAAATATAGCCTGAGTGAATCTCTCAAACCAAGCCCTTGGAGACTGTTTGAGACCATATAATGACTTCCGAAGCTTGCATACTTTGTCTTCTGTCTGATGATCCCCAAAACCAGGAGGAATGTCCATATATACCTCTTCTTTGAGGTCACCATGGAGAAAGGCATTCTTGACATCAAACTGATAAGGTGGCCAATCTAGATTAGCTGCTAGAGAGAGAAGTACTCTGACTGAATTCATCTTACCCACGGGTGCGAAGGTCTCTTGATAATCAATGCCATATGTCTGAGTAAACCCTTTTGCCACAAGTCTTGCCTTGTAACGCTCAATAGACCCATTTGCTTTGTGTTTCACAGTATATACCCATTTACATCCCACAGGTCGTTTGCCCGTAGGTAACTCAGTCAATTCCCAAGTGCTATTCTTCCTAAGTGCGTTCATTTCCTCAATCATGGCTAGTTTCCACTCAGAGGTAGCAAGAGCATCCTGAAAATGGTTAGGAATGCTAACAGAGGAGATATTGGACACAAACGCTCTATATAAGGATGACAAATGAGAGTAGGACACAAACTGTGAGATAGGATGTTAAGTACAAGATCTCACACCCTTCCTCTTGGCAATAGGAACATCAAGATCAATGGACTCAAGAGATTCAAAGTTACCTAGACTCTCATCAAAAGCAGGAGATGGCAGTGGAGGAGCAGAAGTGGTCCCTTGTATCCAGTTAACTTGTTGTCTGTCTATGTCCCGGACATAAACATGCCCGTTCTTATCCTTGGTGACATTGGGTTCTATAGTCCCAGTAGAAGAGGGTGGTGCAAGAACAACTGGTTCCACTATAGGAAGCACAGTAGAAGAGGGTGGTGCAAGAACAACTGGGTCCACCATAGGAAGCACAGGACTCACTTCACATCAAGGCTCCCCCGGAAATGAGGACGGGACACCGGAGAGGACAAGAAATAGGATTGGGACTCAGAGAAAATAATATCCATGGACACAAACCACTTACGAGAAAAAGGGTGGTAACATTTATACCCCTTTTGAGCAGGAGAGTAACCAAGGAAAACACACTTGAGGGAGCGAGGGTCCAACTTACCACGAGAAAGAGAGTGATTATGAATAAAACAGACACAACCAAAAAGTTTGGGAGGAATAGAAAACAAGGACTGAGAACCTAGGAGGACGTGAAGAGGAGCTTGTTTTTGCAAGACCTGAAAAGGGAGACGATTAATAAGATGGGCAACGGTGAGAACAGTGTTGCCCCAATAGGGCCGATGCACACTCATAGAAAAACACATGCACTGAGCCATGTCAAGAAGATGCCGATTCTTGCGTTCCGCCACCCCATTTTGTTGAGGGGTATTGGTGCAAGAGGTCTGATGGATAATGCCATGAGAAGAGAAATATTGTCCTAACCCAGAATCTATGTATGCCCCGCCATTATCAAAACGAAATAGTGTGACAGTGGCCCCAAACTGAGTACAAATCATCTTATGAAAATTGCGAAACACAGAGAAAACCTCACTCTTATCTTTCATGAGATACACCCAAGTAGTACGAGGAAAATCATCAATAAATGTAACAAACCATCGATGACCTTTCACAGACATAACACGAGAGGGACCCCAAACATCAGAATGTATTAATGAAAAAGGAACTACACTTTTATTCAAACTGGGAGCAAAATAAGCTCTATGTTGTTTTCCAAGTTGACAAGACTCACAAAGAAAGTCAGACACATGATGATTTGCAAAACCAGATGGAAATAAATGCTTCAGTAAATAAAAGGAAGGATGCCCAAGACGCCGATGCCACAGCCATAAATTAGCGGGAGTAGTAGAAGACGTGGTGAAAGAATAAGCAAGTTTGTCCGGTTGATCTAGGAAGTAGAGACCATTTTCTGTACTACCACTACCAATCGTCCTCCTCGTGACAAGGTCTTGAAAAAGACAATGATCAGGGAAAAACGTCACACTACAATTCAAATCCTGGGTAAGACGACTCAAGGATAACAGATTAATAGAAAAATTGGGAACATGGAGAACAGAAGACAGATGTATGGTAGGAGTGACTTGGACTAAACCTTTTCCAGAAATGGAAGAAACAGTACCATCTGCAATCCTAACTTTGTCCTGACCTGAAGAGGGCTTATAGACAGAGAAAAGATCAGAGGAGCCAGACATATGATCGGAGGCACCGGAATCAATAATCCAAGGCAAAGACTTATGACACAGGAAAACACAAGGAGAAGAGGCTAAGTTACCTGAGCGGGCAAAGGACGAGGAAGCTGTACTGAGAGCAGTATAAGACCGGCGGTCCAACAATTGGCGCAAAGCATCCTCCAGCTCAGTATCAAAAGCTTGGCCAACAGAAGCAGAATTAGAATCAAATGTATCAACGGCACTAGACTGATGAGCCCAGGAGTAGGAACCACGTCCTCTAGACTGGCTTGACTAACCTCCTCAAGAACCAGACCGATCATCTTGACCCCCGGATGGAGTCCCATGAAGCTTCCAACACGTCTCACGAGTATGCCGCAGCTTCTTGCAATAATCACAGAATATAGACTCCTTAGCAGCAGACGGAGGGATGGGAGTCAGGCTAAGGCCATCTCGAGGAGTAGACAGTAATGCAGAGCGGTCAGTAGAGACAGGGGACATCATAGTAGATCGGCGACTCTCCTCATTCTGTACATAGGCAAATGCCTCTTGAAGTGAAGGAAGAGTGTCCATACCCAGAACTCGACCCCTAACTGGATCATACTCCACATTTAGGCCTGCCAGAAATTTAAAGACCCGTTCCCATGCGAGGAACTTCTTGTACCCGACAGAATTAGCAGGGCAAATTGGCTTATAGTCTTCCAAGTGGTCAAGGCCCTTCCAGCTGTTGGTGAGGAAAGTGAAATACTGAAGAACAGTTTGCTCCACCTGAAGTGAGCTCTCAATAGAGCGGCGCAACTCAAATGCCTGTGAGAAATTCCCTTTGCGGGAATAGGTGGCAGCCACAGCATCCCAAACATCCTAGGCAGTCTCCATAGACAAGTAGCCCTCACCAATTTCAGGAACCATCGAATGAATAAGCCAACCCATAATCAAAGAGTTGGTAATCTCTCATTGGTCATAACCCGAGTCAGTGGTACTAGGTGCCTGTATCTTGCCATCAACATACCCCATCTTCCCTTGTCTCTTAAAAAATGTAGTCAAACTTTGAGACCATGCTAGGTAGTTCTGACCATTAAATAGAGAGGTGGTGATTTTCAAACTAGGGTTGGGGTTCTCAGTCATGGTAGTAGGTATAATGAGACTCTCACTCCTCGATGTTTGAGAAGTAGGGGACACACTGGTGGAATCTACTATGGATACGACACTACCGAACCCGCAACAAAACTAGTGGCAATCACAAACCCGGAAGGTGGTGGTAAAAGAATAGGCACAATGACCACTGTAAAGGCATAACAAAATTAAGAAACCATAAAGTTTTCTTCCTTTTTTTTTTTTAAGTAATTATTTATTTATTTATATAAGTATTGGTACGGATACAGGCATATAGGTTATTTATTTATACATGTGTATACATGACATATATACCAACAGAGATGCGGTATGTTATATCCTAGAGATGAGAGTATACCAGACGAACGAAGATGAAGGGGATCAACTGAGGAAGGCGGCTAAGTGACGATCGACTGAGAGATGGCTGAGTGACGATCGACAGAGGAAGGCGACTGAGTGACGACGGCGACTAAGTGATGAAGACGAAGCAAAGATCGACGAGCTGAAGATCGACGCAGCAGATGATCCACCCAGGTAAGCTTCGAACCCTAGAGTGTCGTTGGTGTTGAGGTCTACCAACGAGGGTGAGCCGAAACCCTAGAGGTTCTGCTCTGATACCATGAAGCTTGAGTAACCAGCTTAGGGTTTGATAGAATATCATCCCCTATTTATAAATGAAGATTAGGGTTTACAAGATGAGACAATTACAAGTCGAGCTCTGAGGGCATAGAATAATTACAAACCAAAAAAGCTCAGATAATAATATAATATGCTAACAAGTACATCTAGATGTAGTTTATGGCATTTTGATGTATCTTAAGTCATCTCATAGGAAAGGGATTTTATTCTCTAATCACGATCACTTGGGATTGGAGGCATTCATTCATTGATGGAGATTGGGCAGGTTTAGTTGATGATTGACAGTCTACTTCAGGCGGCTGTGCCTCTATAGGGGGAAATTTAGTTACTTGGTGCAAGAAGTGGTGAATAGTAGTGGCTAGATCCAGCAAAGGAAAAATATAGACTTATGACTCATGATCTATGTTACACGGACTCTTCAAAATAAATCAAATACCCGTGTCGGACATGCGACACTCGGATTAGGGTATGGGATATGTGTCGGATACTTTTCAACGGATACTTCTTATATAATTGTATATAACACTATTATTATATGTACATATTGTTGCATAATTGCTATAAATGTCTTTTTGACATTGTAAGTTACACATAACACCATTTTATCTCATATACTTCATTAATTTATAAAAATCTGGCATTTTTTTGCCGAATCTGCGTACCCTTAAATTTATAATTTTATGAGTCCAACCTCTGGATACACACCCACACCTGACACCCATACCCGAGTCTATGTAACATAGCGTTCATCTACAAATTACCTAAGTATCCTTGACTGGGAGTGGTAATTTTTTACCTGACCCAAACTTTACATGTTAAATTCAACCTGACTCAATTATGATTATGACCCAACCCTCAGCTCTCCTATCCTTGACTGGTAATAGAAACCTAAAATGCAAATTGAACCCAAACTTGATTACATGAGGTCCTGGGCAGGTCTCAAGCAGATTTCTCGATTTTCTTTTAGTCTTCTTCATCATACTCTGCATAACTAGTATGCCCAAAGTGAATTTTTTAAACTCTAGAAAATAGTTGTAGTACTTATTATTGGTTACTAGAAGCAGTTTTTAGTGGTTTAATTTTAGAAATTCCTACTAGTTTGGGTAAGTCAGTGATATGATTGATTAACGAGTGTCTGCATTTTTTTTTAAACTAAAAAAAAATAAGAGACTTCTTAATATATATTTTTTTTCTTTTCTCTATTTGTGCGACTCCTGTTCACCTTTTCCTTATTTTCCCCCTTTGTTGCTTTCGTTTTTTTTCTTTTGTTTTGTTTGTTTAATTTGCTTTTCTTAGTTGTTGGCAAGTACACATCTGATACCTGGAGGCTATGATGCATTTGAACAACATAGAATTGTTTGTTTTTAATGCTATCAGTCATCATGAGGAGTTCCTGGATTGTTTCTTTTCTCTTTGTGCTTGGGAATTATATGTTTTTTTAATGGACATTTCCTTGTTAAGTAATTGTCTGTATGATTCTTTAGCTTGCGATTTAGAATTTGATGTTTTCCTTCTTCATTTTTTCAAAGAAAAACCTATGTATAGGGGGGAGTAAACAGTTTGTGTCCGGTGTTCATTCCACCCTTTCTTATCTCGCATGCGGTGCGTTAGAACGTCTTCAGTTTAGAACACTCGGATGCGTTCCGATGTTCATACCACCTCTTTCTCCTCTCGCATGTGGTGCGTTAGGACATCTTTGGTTTTGAACACTCCGATGCGTTCTGGTGTTCATTCCACCCTTTCTTATCTCGCATGCGGTGCGTTAGAACGTCTTCAGTTTAGAACACTCGGATGCGTTCCGATGTTCATACCACCTCTTTCTCCTCTCGCATGTGGTGCGTTAGGACATCTTTGGTTTTGAACACTCCGATGCGTTCTGGTGTTCATTCCACCCTTTCTTATCTCGCATGCGGTGCGTTAGAACGTCTTCAGTTTAGAACACTCGGATGCGTTCCGATGTTCATACCACCTCTTTCTCCTCTCGCATGTGGTGCGTTAGGACATCTTTGGTTTTGAACACTCCGATGCGTTCTGGTGTTCATTCCACCCTTTCTTATCTCGCATGCGGTGCGTTAGAACGTCTTCAGTTTAGAACACTCGGATGCGTTCCGATGTTCATACCACCTCTTTCTCCTCTCGCATGTGGTGCGTTAGGACATCTTTGGTTTTGAACACTCCGATGCGTTCTGGTGTTCATTCCACCCTTTCTTATCTCGCATGCGGTGCGTTAGAACGTCTTTGGTTTAGAACACTCAGATGCGTTCCAGTGTTCACACCATCCTCTTCTCCTCTCGTATACGGTGTGTTAGGACGCTTCGATTACAAATATTTGGGAGCGTCCCGGTGTTCGCACCTCCCTTTTTCTCTTTTCACGTGTAACGCATTGGAATCTTATTTGAGCCCTTGGGTGCGCCCGACGGTTGTTTTGTTCTTCGCCTTTCCTGCGCGTAGCGTAGTTAAGTTTACATAATTTTCTTACATCCTTTCTGCATGAAATGTAGTTGGCTTGTGTTTTCCACGCATGGCGTGTTTATTTGCTTTCTTTTCATGCTTGAGATTGTAGTGCACTTATTTCAGTCTATTTGAATATGACATTTCTTTGCATAACATTTGCATTTAAATATTTCATTACACCCTCATTACATGATCAAAAGTTATGTTCTCGCATCGTGCATATCATTTGCATCTTACCCCAGAACTACGCTGGTTTGATTCCTTGCAAAGGGATACGTAGACAGCCTGTGGGCGCAACCGATTTGTCTTGCTTGTTTGTTTGTCCAAGTCTTCGGCCTTCTCAAAAATGGGTCGTCTCTGGGCTTTGACATTCATTCCCGTCATTTCATGACTTCTGAGTTCTGTCAAAGAGGGGCAACTGTAGACACCCAATTTTTGACCATCCTCAAGACTTTGACGTCATTGTTTGTGCACTCGATGATTGTGTTTGTTTGTGTTCGTTTTTGAGCGCCCGAAGTCATCGGCGGAACGCCCTGTCTTCGAACCTCTAAACCTTGTCTTTTCTATGTCTTGTTTTGGACCAAAACTTGGTGTCTAGACCTCTTGGTGACCTATTGGCCACCACCCAAGGCTGTCGGCCATGGGATGTTTTTGTCAGCCACCAATGGTGGTCGGTCGGCTATCAGTGGTGGCCGACGACCACCAGTGCCTTTTTCCAAATATTTATTGACAGTTGTGCCAGCTGTTGCACACTGAGCTGCATCTCCATACACGTGTATGGTGAGATGTTTCTAAGCTCAAAGGGTTGTTTTTCTATAAATAGGGGGGTTCTTCCCCCACTTTTGAGGTTTAGCAATTTTAGACCAAAAAATATCTCTCTCTCTCTCTCTAGCTTTCTCTCTCTCACTTGATATTTTACGCTTGGTTGCCTAATTTCTCTATACTTTTGCATACCAACCCTTAATCAAACTTGAACATCATTGATTTGAGGTCCCTTGGAGTCTTGTTTGAGCTTTGAAAGGATGTTTGAGCTTGAATTTATGCCTAAGTTGTGCTTTGCTTCAAAGGTAGAGCGCTTACCTTATTTAAGCTTGTTGTGCATACTTATTTTCCCATCTTTTTCAACTATTTTTGGTCTAGTTTTTAACTATAAAAACCTCTATTTTTATGACCTAAAAATGGTGGTTTGAGGCAATTTTGAGTTAGGGGGTTGTCCACCCTTCTTGTCTTTTTGTTTGTTAAGCTTTTTGTGCCTTTATTAAATCACTTTCAAACCAAATTTTTTGGTCTTTTAACCACTGAAATTCAAAGGATTTTCAATGGCAAAAAATTTATTTTGAAGTCCAAAATTGGAGGGGTTAGCCTCCCCTCCTTGTGTCTTGTTTGCATGCCTAGATAGCTTCACATGTTAGCATGTTTTTCTTGCTTAAGTCCAGCATGTTTTTGCCTCTGAAATAACCTGTTTTGGCTTTGTTTTGGGTTGGTTAGTTCAGTTGAGGCTTGTTTTGCATAGTTATAGTGTTAATTCCTTCACTAGCTTAGTGTTTTGAGGCTTTAACTATCGTTGTTTTGAGTTAATAACATGTTTTAGTGTTGTTTTACACTTCATTTCAGCACTTAAAATCTCTGCAATCCCCCTCAATTCTTCACTCTTTTGTTTGCTTTGAAAGTGGTTTCAAACCACTTGTTTGCCTAAGTGTGAAATGGAGGTGCTACACCTAATGGTTTAATCCCTTAGAGGGTTCGTTACCAATAGTGTAATGCCTCTTTCATGCCCAAAGCACCTTGTGGTTTGAGCCATCTTTCCATTAGAGGACACTCATTAATGGACTTAATGGATTAAAGGACGATTTGGTAATTAAAATGGGTAAACAAAATGGACAAGTAAGAGAAGCAAGATAAGCATTCTTTGTGTTGCATTGCATGTGTTCAAATCGGACATTAGTTTGAACACAAGGAAAATGAGACATTTCACACTCGAAAGTGATGAAATGTGCCATTTTCCTTGGTCTCCATTGCCCTTGATAATACATGATAGGGTGATGGTCGTTTTGAGTCTTGTTTTGTATTTATTAAACTTGTACAAACATGGTTCCTTAGCCATCATGCATGGAAATTGCTTGATTGATGGTTTGAGGGCCAAGAGTTACACTCCTTTGAGCTTGTTTGATGATAAGGAGGGTAACAGTACAAACAATCCTTGAGAATACACTGTTTCCCTCTATTTGCACTCTGTTGCAGCACGAGGAAGTTCTGGATAGTAGTGGCTGACCGGCCATCAGCCAGTAGCCGATCGGCCATTAATGAAATTTGCACAGTGTGCTGGTAAGGTGGAGCAGAGGTGTTCTGGAAGTTAGCAGCACTGTTGGTGTTCAAATGTACAAACAAAGGCATTCAGTGGCAAGGCGGTGGCTTTTTCGGGTGGACACTGAGCATGCTCGCTTCTCGGTATTAACTAATTAGATTAATTAGCAATAGTTGAAATACATGTTGTAACTATTTAAGTAAAGTAGTTAGTTAATTACTTCATATTGTAATTAATTAGCTTCATTGCTTTGTAATTAGTTAGTTAGTGTTTTGCTAATTAATTTGATTTGTAATATTTAATTAGCTTAGAATAGTTAGTTAAATAGTGTTGTAGTTAGCTTAGCTTATTTATTCGGACTTTCCTTCACGAGGGTGTAATGTTGTAATAAGTGTGCTTGCGTGTGTGTATGTCTTCTAATCCCATGTTTTTCTCCCTTTTATTTAATCGCTTTTGATGGTTAGATTAGGGACATTTTCAATTAGCATACCTTATGCTTGCATGATTGCATCCATTCATTTGTCTTGCATGCACCGAGGCTCAGCGCATCATTGAAACTACATTGTTATTTTAATATCTTATTTGAATACGTGTTTAATAGCATGTTGTTCAAATCAATTCATATGCCATATTAGTAGCCGAGCCTATTAATTGCATATTGCATGTGTTGCATTAGGCATTTTGTATAGTTAGGAAGCCTGCATATTTTTCTAACTTATGTTTTTCTAGCTTGGAGTACTCGGTGAGTTTTACGCTTTAGCATGCTTGCATGAGTGTGAATGTTGTCATGATTAGCATGCTCGCCATGAGCCTATGTGCTTACTTGCTAAACTGCATGAATGCCTGTGGATAAAGGCTTGTTGTTTGAATTGGAACAATTCAATGAATGCGTGTTTTAAGCCCACTTTGTTGAATGGCAAATCCTATTTTAAGCCCACTATGTTTGGTGGCAAATCCACATCTTTAAGCCCACTTGAAGGTGGCAAATTCAAACCATTTTCGTAAACAAACATGACTTGAAATGTTCCAATTCTTACGATCTAGTCTATACTTGCTTGTGCGCGTCACATAATAAAGCTAGTTTAATAACCGGAATAAGAACGCATAATGTTTATAAAAATGCATATCATGATTAGTAGATGGCGAACTTTGATCGGGCGAGCAGGGGGTACTCATTTCAGGACCTTCCCCTCTCGTACCTAATGAGCCGAGGCAACTTTGGTGATGATGGACACGTGGCCTTTGGCATGAGTCAGGGTTTCCTAAATTTCCCCAAAAACAAAATGTTTAGGTGTCAACTCTGTATTTGGCAAAGCAGTCCAATTTTGGTATTATTTGATTTAAAATTGATTTTCCAAAAAGGTTTGCCAGATTTGGACTCTTTGGTGAATATCTGTTTCACATTGCACTTCGTGAGATTAGATTTAGAACCGTGAGAGTCCGAACTATGAGACCTTTCTTTCAAACCCTTTCCAAAAGGCAGGGCACCGAAAAAGGCGAGTCCACAACTAGGAATTGGTAAACACAATAAAGGTAAGAAGTTGTTTGATTCGTTAGACAGCAACAGTGTGTTTTGTTGCCCAAGGAGATGGGTTTTTGCATAAACGAGAATAAAGAATTTTTGTATCATTATGCATATCTTTGTAAAATTCAGAGATGTAATTTAAACTGCCTAAAAATTGCATTTTGTCACGAATTTCATCAAGAAATTTGCTAGCAAATTCAATGGATCTCTAAATTGGAATGATTGTGCCTTAATTAATGATATGATCCAAAAATCAAACAGATGTTTGAAATAATTGTATTTTGTTAGCACTAAGGACTAAGCCATTATTTTTAATAATATTATAAAATTTATACAAGTGTTTGTTATGTTGAGAAACATAATTAAAATAAATTAATACATCATCTATGTAAATGATTGTAAATGTTGTGTAAGGATTGAAAATATCGTTCATAATGTTTTGAAATTCAGAAGGAGCATTTTTCAGGCCAAAATGCATAACATTCCATTCATAGTGGCCAAATGAAATAGTAAAAGCAGTTTTGTACCTGTGTTTCTTGGTAATTTGAATTTGCCAAAAACCAAATTCGATATCAAATTTTAAGAATATTTTTGCGTCATATAGACGGTTTAACAAGTATTTTTTTTTTATTGGGGATTGGATATCAGATCCATTGTAAAATCTTATTAAGTGGTTTATAATTAATAACTAATCAAGGTATGCCTCGCTCTAATTCAACATTTTTATTAATATAAAAAGCAAGGCATGACCATGGAGATTTACTGGGTCTAATTAATTTTTTTATTAAGGAGGTCATTGATTTCTTGTTTGCAATGTTCCATTATTTTTTTGTCCATTTGGATAGGTCTAGCTTTAATAGGAATTTGTTTTTCATTGAAATTTTTTCGTATGGTAGATCAAACCATATGTTCTTTGCGATG
This sequence comes from Camellia sinensis, assembly GCF_004153795.1. Classification (NCBI taxonomy): domain Eukaryota; kingdom Viridiplantae; phylum Streptophyta; class Magnoliopsida; order Ericales; family Theaceae; genus Camellia; species Camellia sinensis. The sequence continues at coordinate 889,029 of NW_021027688.1, forward strand.
ACAGAATGCATGAGGCAATTCAGAACATAAATCTTTTTCAAATAAATATTGGATTTTTTGAATAATTGATTTAACATGGGTTGTTGCAATTCTTGGTCAACAACGTAGTAAGAAATCTCTCTTTGAAGTAAACAAATATGTTTTTGTTTATAAATAAGATTTGTTTTTAAAGTATTGATTTCATGTTCATGGGAAGGAAATAAAAATTTGAAAATGATGTCATGATTAATGAGAGTAGTAGAAATTCCTTCATTCGTTACACTAAAATGAGCAATCATTGTAAGAAAAGGAGTTCATAATATAATTAATTGAGACATATTTTTAACTAACAAAAATTCAGTATTGAGACAGATACCTTGATTGCATATTTGAGCATGAGATATTTTGTAATTAATATCCATAGATCCACCATTAGCAGTACTTAGAGATTGGTCAGTTTTTTCAACATATTTAAAAGGTACAAGACCTTCTCGAATACAATTGAGATCAACACCGGAATCGACAAGTGCCATAGTGGTCCCAAAAAAATCATGTATGTTGAATTTGATCTCTACATACCATTTTTGAAATGTGATGCTATTGAGAACTAAATTGACAGAATCATTAATAACTAATGGTTGTTTTGTAGGGTTTTTGTTGGATGATTCTTGGAGATGTGGTTCATAAGGAGATGACATATCAGCAATAAAATCATCAGTATCACCAGGATTTTTTTCTAAAGCAAGGACACAATATTGCAGATTTTGAACATCAATTTTGAGATTGTGAATCTCATCTTGTAAAGCTTGGATTGTTGGTGTATTTAATGGAGTAAGAACTTTGTTGACACGATCGAGAACATCTTTAAAATCATAAGTATCATATTTTAATTCTTGAGTAGTATTTCTGCTTGGAACATTTTTTTGGTTGGAATCAAAATATTTAAATATAGTTTTTTTTTTTTTTTTGGGATCATCAATATTGTTAATAAATTCATGAATCATTTTTTCATGTGTTGTGAGAACATTAATGCTTAGACCATTTATTTCTAAAATAGCTTTATAATAATCAGTTATTGATTGGCATGGACAATCGTGAGATTCTTTAGGATGGTTTTCTAGTTCTTCATCAGAGGAAGTAATAATATTGTTATCAATTTGATTAAGTTGGAATACATTATCAGAAGGATTGTCAGAGGAATATTTAGATTCGAATTAGGGTTCTTTATCCAGAAGAAGATTGGATTCTAATTGACTTTGGAGTTCATTTGAGGCATCAAGTTCATGAATTTTCCTTTTAGTAAGACATTTATTTGCATAGTGGTTAGGTTTGCCACACTTCCAACAATTAGCAGATTTCTTAGAAGAGCATGGTTTGGGCTTAGATGTGGATGTATTTTTGGTATGAAGAAATTTTCTCTTTCTGTAGTAAGGTTTCTGTTTGTAGTTTGAAGATTTGTTGTAATATTTTTAAGTGGAATATTTGTGTGATTTGCGAATAGGGGTTCTTTGGGGAGGAAGATCTGAATATCGATGGGAGGATAGAATTATAACCAAACTGACAACAGAATTGACCAAGTTTGGTTCGGCCAGTAGAGCGTTCCTCTTTCAATTGATTTTTGAGTTTTATATCATTGCATAATGATAAGCCTTAAGCACAAATTTCAAATATGAGTTCACCAAATGTGTATTAATTATAAGGGATTTGACCATTATGTTTAGCATGAATTCTAGTTTTGACATTTTCGGCAAAGAATTTAGGAAGTTCAGCGATAAACCATTCTTTCCAAAAGTCTTGGTTAGCATCAAGTCGTTGATAGAGTTTGGAGAGGAAGATATTGTCACGACCCAAACCTGCCCCTAAAGGTTTAGCATCGTAACCGGCTAGTAATCTGAGATTACCAAAGGCCTACTTTATCGTAATACAGTAAAAGGGGTGGGCGAGAGCCAATTTATAATAAAATATATTGTCAAATGAACTATGAGGACGTAAATGAACAAAACAAACTTGTACATACAAATATTCACATAGTCCACAGTTTAGGGATTAAATCCCAAAAGCAAAATGGTTAAAACAAAAGTCTTAATTAAAAGCTCCATAACATAGATCACATTTTCAGATGGGCAAATTGAAACACCCAAAAGCCTTAACACATGAATGTTTGAAACCTCGTAGTGAGGCACGGTAGTTGGCTTGATAAAACAGGGTTCAGGTCGACACTGCTAAGACCAATCCGGTGCTTCATCACCTACATACATATAATAAACAGTGAGCTAAAGCCCAGTGAGTAACAAATCTGTAAAAGGTGTATGAATGATGTCCTTATAGCAATTCAAATAGTCCGTTTCAGTAATGAATTAGTTCACAAAGCAATATTTCATACATTTCATAGTCATATGAAATCATAACAGTCATACATGGTACATCCAATAGTGGAATATATAGTAGGTCTTAAAAACTGAATAGTCATTTGATGGCCATCAATATAGTAAACAGCAATTCCAAGCATTGGAACTGACAGAGCTCTCTGTAACAGTAGCTATAACAGCAGCAGTAATAGTAACAATAACAGTAAGAGTAATAGTAACAGTTCCACAAATACAGTTCATAAAATAGGACAATCATTTATTCAATAAAAAGTATCATTTCAGAAATACAACCTAGGAATATTATATAGAAAATAATTAATAGTTGAACATAGCTTTACAACATTGTTACTTACAGTGGGCTCCTTGAAACACATGATGACAGTGTGGCATCCGATCTCCATAAACATATTCAAGCACAACAATTCAAATTACATTCAATTCGTTCAGTCGGTGTTAATCCTATTCGCTTTATTCATTGCCTATTCGTTCAATCATTCCTATTCATTCTTTAATTTCTTTCTTCCTTATGATATGCACATGAGTTTAAAACACGTGTTAAAACCATATAAATAAAGGCCCAAACATCGGAAAACAAAGAGAAAATGAAACCGAAAATATCCTAAACAACGCACGTGTGGAAGGCCTGGCGCACGTGCAGGACCACCACAGCACATGTGCACTGCACGTGCAATTAAAACAGTGTTTGAGCCTCAATCTGCCCCGTTTTCGGCGCATGTGTGGGGCTCGCAGTCGCATGTACGGTTCTGGGCGAAGTTGAAACCAAAAGTAGCTGTTAAATTGGAACTCATTCTTTTCAAAATCTAACTTCAATTTCATGTATTTCAAGGCCCAAAACTCTTAAAACATCTTGCGTTTTATATTTCTAACTTCAAATAAAAATTATAACTTCATAAACAATACCCAAATTTCCAATTGAAAGCTCAAACTCTTTAACTAAATTATAAACTTATTAAACATATGTTTAAGAGCTTCAACTTAAACTCTTATGAAGAAATTCCTTTGAAATCATCAGAAGCCATGCAAGAAAACAAGTTTGTGATCATGATTTTCATGAATTTATGCCACGCGTGTCCAAATCTCGAGCTAATTTCTACAATTCTTCTCTTTTATGTTCATATGAGTTCTCAACATTAATTTACACCATTAAACTATATACTTGAGAGTTCTAAACTCATCTTTTATGGATAAATTCTATGAATTACATGAACCATGTATGAACCATGAAAGAAACAAATATATAAACATGATTTGCTACAAATTTATACCATGCATGCCATGATTATGAACTCAATTCACCAATTTTTCCTTATCTTATTCATACATATATTTTATACTTCAATTATTCCATAATACTTCCAATTAAGCTTGATTCCTTCTTAATTAAAATTAAATTCCATAAACTCATGTGAGTAACAACTCTATTTCAAGAAATTGAGGGGGAAGTCCTACCTTAGATGGTTGATTTATGAAGATTTGCCTTACTTCTTGTTCTTCTTCTTGCTCTTCTTTTCTTCTTGAGTTCTCTCTCTCAAGTTGAATGTCTCTCCAACAAAACCCACTAAGTCCCTTTCTTCTCTATATAAATGTTGAATAGCTTTAGGGAGCTTAATTAGTCTCTAATTTCCTGTAAGCTCTAATTAATTAAAAGCAATAAATTCCACTGAATTAAATGCCACTACTCATATACTTAATTAAATCATCAAACTATAATTTAGATTAAGCTAAACTTAATTGTACTAATGTGAATTAGGCTCAATTAGGTTGATTAGTTAATTAAAGCTTAAATTAAATAATTAGAGCTTAGTTTAATTGAATTTAATCTAATTAAATCCATCTGAATCAATTTTTAATTAAATTTCATAGTAGACTCTAAAAATTACATTGATCATAGCAAAGTAATCAATTTCAGTTTCTATCACCTTTACGGCCGTTAATTTCAAATTTTAGAAGAATTCAGTGCAGATTTTCCTACGATGAACAAATATGGATTCAAAACTCTTACGAAACACATAATTAGCCTTCAAAATTACATTAAACACATAATCACATGTATAATTAATGACTTAATAGTTTAATGTGAAACAGGATGTCACATTCTTCCCTCCTTTATGAAGTTTGGTCCTCCAAACTTATATTACCTTGTATTAGATACAGATCAAATGCCTTAGGTTTATATTATTCTCCATTCAACTCTGTTAGAGAAATTCGATTCATTCTTCACTCATTCAACATTTCACAATTCAATTCAGTATTCAATTCAGTGATCTATTTCATTCATTCAAATCATTCAGAAGTCGTTGGGATTACAGGGCAAGTTTAGATATTACTCCCACGATAGCAAAGGTAATATTGAAACAATTTGTCACATGGCGTGTACAATTCGGATATCCCATAGTAGAAAATGGCAGAATTCAAAAAATACTAAAAAGTCAATCTCTAGCATAATACAAATGTTCTCAATCATTTAACAATTTCCGATTCAGTTCAACTCAATTCCATATTCGATCACAGTCTTCTGACATTATCCGACAGTCGTCAATAATATCAAGCACATCCACATATTAATCCCATAACAACAAATGTAATACTGAGGTAATCAATCACCAAAGGTACTGAATTCATATACTTCCAGATGGTCAAAGTTTTTAATTTCAAGTAGTGGTCATAACCAATATCGTTCACGATTAACAACTCTCATAACATAGGGTTTAAATCATGGTAGCACAGAAACAATCATTCTCTAAAACAATCATTTACCGAACTTGCACAATTCAGTTCATCTATAACACACATATCCCCCATAGTCGATAATTGGTTCTCAATAGAGTTCATGATTAGATCCTCCTATTGTTAGCAGTCCACATGCAATTCTTTTCATAAGGTAAATGTTAAGGCAATGCAGTTTCTCTGAGCTCTACAATCCGGTCATTTGTTACAAACAGTTCGTAATTCCTCGTAATGAAATTAAATCAGATAGAGGTTCTTATTAATCCAAATTGGTAAAGGCTATATCACATACAATCAAATAGTGGTCCTTTCAGATAAAATCAGATGAAGGTTCTATCCCATCATTCTTAAACAAAGTTTCATTTCAAATGTCACAATCAATTCACTTAAGTAGACAGTTGGCAACTTCACAACGGTTCTAAGTCCACCAGTTCTCGCAGTTATATTCAAGTCATGTCACAATGATTCATATCATCTCAAGTCATATCAAAGTTGTATTAATAGGAATCATGTCATATTCAATATAGGAGTTCTCAAATATGCTTCACATGTAGGCTTATAGGTTCACAATTATACAAAACATAAAGTTCACTATTCGGAGTATCCATGCAGATCACATGCTCACAAAATCATGGCCTTGATAATCCAGTCGATAGAAACTAGTAATATGTCAATCATTCTGAGCAAAAATATTTATAAATCCAAAGTCAATTAACACATAGATATTAAGTCACAACAATAAAGATACCTAAGATAACAGTCTTAGTATTCTGGGGTGAGTGGAAATATTCTCCCTTGATTAGCATTTACTCTTACCATATCACAAATCGAATTTGGGTCCCTTTTATCATTCCATTTCCGTTGCTCAAATAATTTCTCCCTTTACACCGTAGTACACAAGGTTGGCCAAAATTTTCCCATATTCAAAACCCATGATCATTGTAATCCAGCAAACAAACAAGTGAAGTTTCTCAATCTTTCCCAAAATTTTTAACATCATGAAGTGGTACATTTCAACAAATATCTATATAAGTTCTGAATGGTATACGCCCAAATCATTCATGCAGTTCGGTCATTTAGCATAAGTAGATTATAATAATTTCATTCATAGTGTCATAGTTTCCATTAGGTGAATATGTAACGCCCTCAAAAAAATATACATGATACCGATCATTCAGACATGCAGTAATATAAGAAAATCAATGCCTTTCCATTCATCAGAGTAGTTCTTACAACAGTATTACATGTTAACAACAAAAGCAAGTGCTCTACGGGCTTACAGCTTTCCAAGTTAACACTTGATTACACAAAAGAAGAGTACTAACTTTATACAAGATAAGCCCTTGGCTTGATATACATGTAACACAAACAAAATTAATCAAAAAGAGTCTTCAACTCCCATATACTATCCAAGCTATGTCCTTGCAGGTGGCATGCTACCTGTAGCTGAAAAATAATGTCCCATATAGGGTGAGGCAACGCCCAGTAGAGATATGCTAAACACAATATGAGCAGTAACTAAGACATTAGCAATTGATAAATGTTTAACTACCATAAATCAATTCATAAAACCATTTCCATTACACAACGCCCTCAAAAAAATATACATAATACCCATCATTCAAACATGCCGTAATATAAGAAAATCAACGCCTTTCCATTCATCAGAGTAGTTCGTACAATAGTATTACATGTTAACAACAAAAGCAAGTGCCCTACGAGCTTACAGCTTTCCAAGTCAACACTTGGTTACACAAAAGAAGAGTACTAACTCTATACAAGATAAGCCCTTGGCTTGATATACATATAACACAAACAAAATTAATCAAAAAGAGTCTTCAACTCCCATATACTATCCAAGCTATGTCCTTGGAGGTGGCATGCTACCTGTAGCTGAAAAATAATGTCCCATATAGGGTGAGCCAACGCCCAGTAGAGATATGCTAAACACAATATGAGCAGTAACTAAGACATTAGCAATTGATAAATGTTTAACTCCCATAAATCAATTCATAAAACCATTTCCATTACATGACCACTATATCCATGTTTCATTTCATTTTCCATTTCTTATCCAATTTCAAAATTCATACCCATGGTTCAGAACTTGGCCACACACTCTAAACGAAATAATAATTCATATTAAACGTTTCCCAGTTCGCAATAGATAAGCATACAAGCTATATCAATACCTCAACAGATAAGCATATGAGCTATATCAGCACTTCCATAGATAAGCATATGAGCTATATCAACACTTCCATAGATAAGCATATGAGCTATATCAACACACTAACTGACAAGCATATGAGCTGTATCAGTGGAGTCCATCCCCTATCTCCGTCCAAACAACATCCGGTTTAGACGTCCATCCCCTATCTTCCCCTAAACCGTGGAGTACATTCCCTATCTCCTCCCATACACACAACGTATATACACAAAGGTCATATACATAATCAATCAATACATAACGTTAATGTATTCTATCAACCGTCATACTCTATGACACATCCACTTGATTAGTTTTAGTTTGCCTAATCATCATGCATTGTCTACAACAATCAAAACTACCCTCCACCGGTAGCCCAAAGCAATTATTTCTAGGCAGATAATAAAAGCTCCAACAGATAAAATATCAATGTTTTCAAGAGTGAGTGATTAATAAATCCAACTCTACCATTCTACAATATAATGAACCAATTTCATTATTTCCAACTCAACTCCAAGTAACAACAATTTTTCCAAATTAATTATACCAATTAATTTATACAACAGATTAGGGTTTTCTACCCCATTTCCCAATATAGACTCAAGAGTCCAAATATTAACAACCAACAACAATATCATTATTTTGAAACCCAAAATACACATTTTAGAATCAAAATAACAAACCCCTCTTTTATACATTTTGAAACCCTAGATCTCAAAATCAAACCATTTAACAAAGTGTCCAAAAATCTAAGTCAAAACCCATAAGAGTGAGTAGGAATCCCTACCTCAAAAGATGAAACCCAACGAAGGAGATGACGAAAATGAAGATGCTTCAAATCACAAATTTCTCGGATTAAAAGATAGCCCTCGACGATCAACAACCGTTTTGCAAAGGCCAAAGGTGAGGAAACAACTCCTACTAGATCAATACTTAGAGAGAAGTGGAGGTTTTAGAGACAGAAGCTCTCAAACGGCGTTTTTGAAAAGTAAGAGAGAGTGTGAGGATGTAAAAACTGACTTGAAAATGCCCAACAGCCTCTGATATACGACAGGTCCGCTCGAGCAGAAAACACAACGCTCGAGCGTCAAAAACAAAGTACTGAGTTCGCTAGAGCACAAGAAGTCCCGCTCGAGCTCCAAGACACAAGAATAAAGTACATCCGCTCGAGCGTGAAAACCAGCCCGCTCGAGCGTAGATTTTCCCCTCCCAGAACTTACACCAAAAAAGTACTACCCGCTCGAGCGCCAACAAGCCCGCTCGAGCGCGACCCGCTCGAGCGCAAGAAATCCGCTCGAGCGTAGAAATCACACCTACAGAAGTTTTGTAGAGCACGAAAATACTGGGAGTGTGCAATCTCCGCTCGAGCGGAATGACCAAAAACCTGGCAACAAGAAATTAGACCAAGGCTCAACCCACCTGCTCGAAACATGCCCAACACATCCTAAAACTCAATCAAATGGAATTAAAGGACGACAACAAGGTGGACACAACTACCAAGTCCACGAAACCGAGTCCGAAATGTAACTAAACAGAAAAAGGGAATACTGGAATCGCTATAAATATCAATCAACAGTAATAATATCTATTTGGATTCCATAGCTTCAAGAGGTATTCGGTGGTGTAATAAAGAAATGTCTCACTAGGCTAATGTGACAATCGAAAAAAGCAGTTCGGTATTGTGGCAAACAAATTCTCAACCTTACTCTACATCCCAAGCAGTTCTTATTAGTCCATTGAATATTAAGTGTTCTTACAATTCCATCGTTTCATATAAGCATATAAGCATATAAGCAAATGATAGGAAATATGTTCATTTCATATCCAGGGTTTCATAAGCAAAATCAAAGTAAACTTCATTAATTCATCACAATATTTCAGAAGAGTAATGGTTCAAAATGTATACAATAACTCCACGACACAGTCAATCATAGTATGTTCCATATCCATTTGTTTTCAACATATTTCAAAATGTCATGCATAATAGTTTATATTAAATTGTCTACGTACACGGTGTAAGAACCAACCCAGCAAGTTCTCAAATTCAAGATTTGTATATACATTGAAGCGTGTCATCAATATTTGCATAACTATTTCGGGTATAATGAAGTCAGGAATTTAATTGCCATAGAAGAAATTTTCATTCATGTTTTGGTAATGCAGCACAATCAGGGTTTTTTTTTCTCACAATAGATTGATAGATTATCAGTCATTTGATGCTTTCACACGCAACCCAGACTACTTTAGGAGTGACAAATCATTCAGAATTACATAAGCCACGGGTGTCACACAAGTGAGTAAGTTTAACCGTTCCACATAAGCAGATGATAACAAACACATTCATGTTACCATAGATTCCCATAGGCAACTATTAATCTATTATTAACAATATCCATCTGAAATTCATATTTTAAAAAACACACAATATGGTGGCAAGTAGTCTCACTCCCATCCATTCTTGTAAATCAGTGTCATAACTAATAGTTCACGGCAGATTCAATTCAATAAGTTCCCCAAAATCATAAATCCACCAATAGTTCTCAACATAATTCAAAATGCAACATTCAATTCCTTCATGTTCACTACATTCACAAATTCACAAGTCTATTGGTAGCCTGCTACTAATTCACTGAGTTTAGTCAGCATGTTCACAATTTATATCAATTCAAGGAACATACAGTTCCCACACTAATTCCCACATAACCACTTTGCACATAATCTGCATCAAATGTCTTCCTATTTTGGTTAAAACTTCCACCGTTCATTCTCTTCAGTCGGTCAATTTGAGCATTAGAGGATTCAAATTCATTTACAGTTCTTGTTCTTTCCATTGTCTATATGTAAACATAGGTGACAATAATCATAGGAAGAGGGATCTCATAGATTTCACTTTCATTTTTAGATATGTTCATGAAAATTCATACATTCACAATTTTTTTTTCACGTATGCACATAACAATTCCACACACACTCACACAGGTTGATGTAATGCCCTAATTTTTTTTTAGGACATCCTGTAACTCATTTGGATGCGTGTGTGTGGTAGAACTTGTGCGCTGATACTACTTTGTCACGACCCAAACCTGCCCCTAAAGGTTTAGCATCGTAACGGGCGAATAATCTGAGATTATCAAAGTCTTGCTTTATAGTAATACAGTAAAAGAGGCTGGCGGAAGCCAATTTATAATAAAATATATCGTCCAATGAGTTGTGAGGATGTAAATGAACAAAACAAACTTGTATATACAAATATTCACATAGTCCACAGGTTAGGGATATAATCCCAAAAGAAAAATGGTCAAAACAAAAGTCTTAAACAAAAGCTCCATAACATAGATCACATTGTCAGATGGGCAAATTGAAACACCCAAAAGCCTTAACAAATGACGGTTTGGAACCTCGCAGTGAGGCATGGTAGTTGGCTTGACAAAATAGGATTTAGGTCGACGCCACTAAGTCCGGTCCAGTGCTTGATTACCTACATATATATAGTAAATAGTGAGCTAGAGCCTAGTGAATAACAACTACATAAAAGGCTTATGAATGATGTCCTTACTGTAATTGAAACAGTCAATTTCTTCAGTAGATCATTTCTTCAATTAGTATCTAATAACATATTAGTCATTTCAAAATCATAGTAGTCATATGTGATACATCCAATAACAAAACATTATAGTAGGTCTTATAGACCGAAACAATCATGTATGATGGCCATCAATACAATAAACAGTAGTTCCAAGAATTGGAACTGACAGAGATCTCTGTAATAGTAACAAAATAGTAGCAGTAGTGGTAATAGATGCTATGAATGTCACGATTACAGTTCATAAGATAGGGCAATCATTCATTCAATAAACAATATCATTTCTAAAAATAGTGCATTTTATGGATCAGAAAATAATTATAATTGAACATAGCTTTACAACATTGTTACTCATAGTTGGCTCCTTGAAGCACGTGACTAAGATGCGGCGTCCGACCTACACAACCAAATTCAAGCACAACAACTCAAATTTACATTCAATTCGTTCAGTCGGCTATATACCTATTTGATGTTTATTCGGTCGGTTAGTCTTATCCGTCCTTTATTCTCTTTTATGTCCATGAAATGCATATGAACGTAAAATACATGCGAAAACCATGATAACAAAGGCCCAACAGTTGGTAAAATTGAGTGAAAACGAAACTAGGATAATCCTGAAAATCGCACTTGCAGGAGGCCCGGCTGCACGTATGGAACTATCACCGCACGTGCGCTCCGCACATGCAATTAAAGCAGTAGCTAACTCTTTTTTGTCTTGTTTTCCGCACATGCATTTATGGGCTAAGTTGAATCTAAAAATAGCTCTTAAATTGGAACTCATTCTTTTCAAAATCTAACTTCAATTCCACAGATTTTTGAAAGAAGTGCCAAACATGGACTACTTTGCCAGATACAGAGTCGCCACCTAAATATTTTATTTTGGGAAAATTTAGGAAACCCTAAGTCGTTTGCCTAAGGCCACGTGTTCGTCATCACCAAAATTGCCTCGGCTAGGGAACTTGGGTACGAGAGGGGAAGGTCATGCGATAAGCACCCCCTCTTGCCCGATCAAAGATCAGCCTGTACTAAGCATGATATTTTGTTTTTGAAAACACATGTTCTTTCCGGTTATTAGCCTAGAATTACTATGTGACACGCACAACACACAAGTATAGACTAGATCGCCTAAGTTGGAACAAAACATCTCATATTTGTTTGAAAATGGTTTGAAAGTGCTACTCGCAATGATTTTGCCACCTTAAGTGGGCTTAAAACTCGCATTTCGATGAATTGTTCCAATTCAAGTAATCCAACCTTCACCCACAGGAATTCAGGCAGTTATATCAAATAAACAATTAGCCTCATAGCAAGCATGCTGTCATGGCAACACTCACACTCATGCAAGATGCTAAAGCATAAAAACTTACAGTGTACTCCGAGCCAAAACAGAAACTAGTTAGTAATCAATGCATGATCCTAGTTCATGTTAAGATGGCTAGTGCAACACATGCAAAAATGCAACTAAAATAGGCTCGACTATTCTAAGATGTCATGTGAATGCTACATTTGATACATGTATTCAAATAGGAATTGAATTACAATGCAATTAGTATGATGCGCCAAGGCCAGTGCATGCAAGATAGATGAATGGATACAAACATGCAAATATAAGTATGCTAATCGAAACATGCCCTAAACTAACCATCGAAAGCTGGTAAATAAAAAGGAGAAAGACGTGGGGTTGGAAGACATTCACACACTCACGCACACTTATTACAAAATTTGCCCTCTCGACGGAGGGTCCGAATAAATAATTCAAACCACCTAATTAACTAACTAACAAGCTAATTAATTATTACATAACCAAATTGAAACAAATAACTATTCTAAGTTATCAAAACACTAAAAAGGCCTCGTGACAAGGGATGCATGCGCGCTCGACCGGCTTCTCTCAAAAATCCGTTGCCATGCCCCGTGTTGCCTCTGTTTGCACTGTTCTGCACCTCTGAAAACTGTGTCAACTTCTGTGATGCTTCTGAACCACGTCATGGACACTCTGAGAGGTCATCGGCCAAGAGAGGTGGCCATCGGCCAGGGGATAATGGCCATCGACCACTTTTGAGGCTATCGGCCAATAATTTGTAGCCGATCAGCACACTATGTAGCCGATTGGCCATCTCTTCTTGCAAATTGCTCATGTTGCTGCAGTAGAGGACAAACAGAGGCATGGCAATACATTTGCAAGAATATGTTTGTAATTACACCCCTTATCATGTTTAAGGCTCAAAGGAGTGTAATTCTCGACCCTCGGGCCACTAATCACGCATCTCGATGCATGATGGCCAAAGAGGCCAAGTGTGCAATTCAATGTAAAATGAATGCACAAAACACATAAATGCCAAGAACTCTATCATGTTTGATCAAGAACGTCGGCGACCGAGAATTGAGGCATGTTTCATCACTTCAAGTATGAAACGTCCCTCATTCCTTGTGTTTGGCTGAACACCCAAACCAAACACAATGCAACACAAGTATGCCAAATACAATGCAACATGAGCATGCCAAATGAAATGTAACAAGCATGCAAACTAAGCTAATGTAACATGAGCATGTCAACTAGTATGCAACAATGTTATGCAACCTAAACATGCAAACATGCAATCTAACAAGTATGCGACAATGTTATGTAATGCAACTAGCTCAACATCATGCAATACACCAAATATGCAAACATGATACAATACAAACATGAAAATATCATGAAAGCAAACATGCTCAATGGACTTAAACCAAAAGGACAGACCTCAGCCATGCCCAAATTAGTGGCCAAAATGATGAAATGATGGCTTGAAAAGTAAGGAAATGCATGCTCAATGCATTGGCCCATGGCTTAAGCATAATAGTACAACTCTCAAACATGATGAAGAGGTGACAAATGTGAGAAGGTAACAATGAAGTAAGCTCTGAAATTACATCCCAAAGGATGCTACATCATGCAAATAGCTCAAAGAAAGCATGTCAACAAGCTTGAAACACAAAGCTAGTCAAGGTCTTTACACTACAGCCATACTAAGTAATGCTCAAATGGCCTCAACCATTCAAAAAAGACCTAAGGCAGGTCAAAATAGTAACAAAAACTTGCTAGACTCGCGGCATAGATGGCAAGAAAGATATGCTCATGTATTAGCTCACAAACAAGGCATAAAGGCACAACTCTTAAACACAATTAAAGAGTGATAAACACGGGAGTATGGCACAGATATAAGCTCTGAAATTCAATGCCAAATGATGCCAAGGCATGCAAACATCACAAGAATAGCATGGTAGGGGCCTCTAAACTCAAGACTAGTCAAATCATTTGCACTATAGCTATACAAAACATGAGTTATATGACCATGGAAGCCCAAAATAGTCCTAAAACAGCCCAAATAATGCTAAAACATGTATGGAGTATAGCTAAAATAAGCTAGCATGCTTGGCCAAAACATCATGCATACAAGACTAGTAAGCAAGTTTTGCACTATAAGTACATGGAGCATGCAAGACGCTACCAAACCAACCCAAATCAGAGTTATGACATGTCAAATGATGGCCAAAAACCTACTGAAATAAAGCCAATACATGCTAGAAAGACATGCTACTTTGATGAGCCACAAATGGGATTACACTACACATACAAGATGCATGCAAGGGGTGACCAAACCAGCCATGGAAAGAGTCAAGGCAGGTTCTAAAAGTCACAAAAACTTCCTGAACTAAGCCTCAAAAGTATAGAGATACATGCTCCTTTGATAGGCCAAAAAGACATGTAAACAAGAGAAGAGGATGGGGGGACAACCCCCACCCATTTGGGACCTCAAAATAGGGTTTTTACCACTGAAAATCCTCTGGATTTCTGTGGTTGAAAGGCCATGAAAATTTGTTTTGAAAGGCCTTAGAAGATGGCTTAAAAGCTATACAAGCTAAGGAACAAAAGAGAGAGACAACCCCGTAGCCAAACAAGGCTTAAACCAACACTTTTAGGAATGAAAAATAGAGATTTTCTCAGTTCAAAACCAAGCCAAAATCAGTTTACAAAGATGGTAAAACAAGCATGCAAAGTTAAGGTTTAAAGGAATAAGAGCTTACCCTTGAAGCACCTTGACAGACAGCAGCAAAACTAGCCAAAACCTGAGCTAAAATTAGCCTTTTGGAGCTCCAAATTATCCTCAAAGAACCTCAGCCCAATGGTGGTTAAGTTTGGTTCAGGGTCACTTTGCAAAAGTGTAGATGATTCTAAGCTTAAGGCTCAAAACAAGAAGAGAATGAGCTTCTAAGAAGAGAGGCTCAGATTTTTGCTCACAAAGTCTTGTAGAGAGAGAGGAGTTTTTAGAGAAAGAGAGTCCCACAATTGCCAACCCCCAACCCCTGAGATATGGCTCAATATATAGCAATATATGAGCATTGGTTCGGAAATATCTCAATTTAGAAATATCTAAGACAGCCTGGAACAGCTAGAGGATAAATATCTATCAATTCTAGGCTTTCTGGACACTTTTGGCCGACCGGCCATCTTTGGTGCCCACCGGCCACCATTTGTGGCCGATAAGGTTCACGTTTGGCCGACATATAGCTGCTGAGGTCAAATTGTGGCCGATGCAGTGTCATAGAGGCCGATGGGAAAAATCAGTCATGGTTCATGACTTGAAGCAAGCCTAATTCCTTCATATGGACTCTTTTTCAGATCATTCTTGAGCCTAAACTGTAGCCCTGGAAGTCTTGTTTCCAAATTTGGAAGGCTCACCTCAAAATTCCATGTGTGCTAAGAGATATCCCTCTTTTAGTGAAGGTTGCTCAGTTTCGGCCCAACCGGAATGATGCCCAATTTCAACCAATCATATCTCCCCCATCCGGACTCGGCTTTAGGAAATTCTTGAGTGCAAAATGAAGCCCGAAAGTAAGGTTTCCAACAGTGGTGGCCTCGTAGCTGAAATCCAAGTATTCAAAAGGATAGGCCTAATTTAGCGAGGGCTGCTCGACTTTCTCTTAGCGATTCATGCCCAATTCTTTCCCCAA
>NW_021027689.1:0-25130 GCF_004153795.1 Camellia sinensis
GGTTTGTTTTTGGTTCCATATCAGAGGTTTTTGGGTGTTATTTGGGAATATCTTACCTCTGTTTTTGGTCGGATTAAAGGCCCCTTGCATGCATAGTATACTTGCCTTGCATTTCCCCATTTTGCCTAGAAGTAAGCCATGCATTTAGGCCATGATTCTTGCATGCTCTAGCTTAACTCCATGAAGGTCTTAGCATTATTTTGCCATGCTCAAGGACTGTTGGGGGCTTTTTTAGTCATATTTGCCATGTTTGGTATAGCCCCTTTGTATTTTGGCTTGTGAGCCTTGAGTGTGTGAGTCACTAGCATGCTTTAGTTGGGTTGTTTCAATGATTTGGAGTCATTTCACATGCCATTTCAGTCCCTAATCCATGCTTGTATGCTTACATTCATCATCACTTTCTTGCCTTGAAAGGTTGTTCTTTTGTGCCTTGGAAAAGGTCATAATGCATGCCTTGTGATTAAGTCATTTGGGCTGCCATATCAGTGGGTTTTGGGGGCTCATTTTACATATTGAAACTCTAATTTGTATTGAAAAGTACATGCCATGAGTGGTTGGGGTGCTTGTGGTAGGATACTCTCTTTAGTGGCCTTGAATGCTTCCTCTTCTGTATCCATTTCCTAGCATGTTTTGGTGCCATCTTTTGCATGCATTTTAGAGTCTAGCATGAGTGTTTGGTATCCATGTACCTCACCTTTGGGTGCTCTTGAGAATAGCCCCCCATGCCTTGGCTTTAGGCCCCCTTTGATTTGCTTGTTCGGTATGCTTGTTGTCCATCATTTTGGCATCTTTGGCCACTGTTTTGGGGTGTGGCCGGGGCCTCCCATTTCAGCCTAAGTCCACTCTTGTATATGGTTGCATGCTTGACTTGTTACCTTTAGTTGCATGCTTGCATTGTGCCATGTTTACATTACATTCTAGGTTGTATTGTAGCATTGCATGCTTGGCACATTGCACACTTGCATAGTAGCTTACATTGCATTTGGCATGTTTTGTAACATTAGTCTTTTGTACACTTGAGCCATGTTTGTATACATGCATTACATTGCTTGGTTTGGGGTGTCAAACCAAGCACGAAGATTGAGGAGTGTTCGTACTCAAGGTGACGTAACACGTCTCAATCCTCGGTCGCCGACCCCCTTAACCTCAACATGATAGGGTGTTGGCATTCATGTGTTTTGTTTGTACCGGCCATTGGTGAATTATACCATTGGCCGGTCGGCATTCAGTATGGCCGGCCGGCCATCTGTTTGGCCGGTAAAACAAGATACATATGCAATGTATTTAAAGCTAACTTGGCCTCTTAGGCCATCATGCATCAAAATGAATAATTGATGGCCCGAGGGTCGAGGGTCATGCTCCCTTGAGTCCCTTGTATGATAGGGTGTGTGTCCATGCTCACATTTGTTCCAAAATTCCATGCCATACACTGCTTGCCCTCTGCTGCTGTCAACTGCAGGTTTCAACAGGAAGATTTGGCCGGCCGGCAGTGTTGAGTGCCGACCGGCAAAGAATGTTTGGCCGAGAGCACAATATTTAGCCGATAACCTCATTCCCATGGCCGGTGGCCTTTTGATCTGGCCAGTGGCACTCCACTGCACTCAGAATGAAGTTCAAAGCAGTTCTGGAGACTTTCATAAATTTCAAAGGGGTGAGGCAGTGTAAACAGAGGCAACAGTGCTATGGCAGCGAGTTTCCGGGCGAGACGAGTCAAGCATGCATCATTTACGCATCCCGAGGTAGGGCTGTGGCCACCTTCTTTCTGCATTTAATTTGTCAATTAATTAGAAATTCTGTAATAATTAATTTAGTATTATTTATTCGGATTGTAGTATTTATTCGGACCCTCCGAGTGAGGGCAATTGTGTAATAAGTGTGCGTGAGTGTGTATATGTCTCCCAACCCCACGTCTTTCTTCCCTTTTATTTACTAGCTTTCGATGGTTAGCCTAGAGCATGTTTCAATTAGCATACAGTATGATAGCATGCGTGCATCCATACATTTGTCTTACATGCACCGGGCTCGGCGCATCATACTAATTGCATTTGTATTTCAATTCCAAAGTTGAATACATGTTAGTTGTTGCATTATCACATGCCATCTTAGAATAGCCGAGCCCATTGTAGTTGCATCTTGTATGTGTTGCATTAGCCATCTTAACATGAGCTACGATCATGCATTGATTACTAACTAGCTTTTGTTTTGGCTCGGAGTACTAGGTAACTATTTACGCTTTAGCATACCGCATGCGTGTGAGTGTTGCCATAATAGCATGATTACCATGAGGCTAGCTGCTTATGTGATATAACTGCTTGAGTGCCTGTGGGTGGGGGTCGAATTACCTAAATTGGAATAATGCATTAAAACTGTGAGTTTTAAACCTACTAGATAGTGGCAAAACCATCTTTTCTAAAGCCCACTTGAGGGTGGCGAAATCTACATTTTTAGCCTACTTGCGAGTAGCAAACCATTTTCAAAACAAGCATGAAATGTTTTGTTCCAATTTAGGTGATTGGGTCAATACTTGTTTGCTGTGCGCATAACGTAGTAATTCTAGGCTAATAACCGGAATAAGAACACATAACGTTTTCAAAAATGGATATCACGGTTAGTAGAGGCCAATCTTCGGATCGGGTGAGAGGGGTGGCTCATAGCTAACCTTCCCCAATCATACCCAAGCTCCCGAGCCGAGGCAACTTTGGTGATGACGGACACGTGGCCTTTGGCACCGAGTCAGGGTTTCCTAAATTCCCTCATACAAAATATTTAGGTGGCGACTCTGTATTTGGAAAAGCAGTCCATGTTTGGCACTTCTTTCAAAAAAAAATCTGTTTTCAAAAACGATTTTCCAGATCTGGACTCTTTGATGATTCATCGGTCTTGCATTGTACTCTGCGAGATTAGATACAGGACCGTGACACCAATGGAGTCCAAACTGTAGCATGAGGCCCGAGGGCACGTCTACAGTTTCTGGCGACTCTGCTGGGGATTTAAAGAGCTTGACTCGAACTCGTGATATCTTGTTTTGATTTCATTTATGTTTCTCTTTGCATTGCATGTGCATTGGTGCGTCTAGGACACCGTGTTTGCCATCTGCCATTCCTGAACGGTTTGCCGGAGGCTTGACTTTGTCAAAGCATGCCTTAAGGCTGACCGGTTGTGGGCTTTGACAGTATGGGAACACAAACCCCGGTTTTACCGGGGCACCCTTTTCGACCATTCGACCTAGTGCATATCGAAATCCATAGTGACTATTCCAAACTAGGACAGGTTGTTTTTGACCGTCCTCAAGCACTTGGACGTCACCGTCTTGAACACTCGGTGATTATCCATGTTTATGTTCGTTTGGAGTTCCCGGAGGTCTCGGCTCGCGCGCCCTGCCTTCAGGATCTCCGAACTTGACCGTTTAGTGTCTGGTTTCACACCGAACACTTATGTTTTGCCTTGGAGGGGCAGGGAAGGCCTTGTAAGGCATCCCCACACATTACCGGCAGTGGCTAGAGGCCACCGGCTAGTCTTTTTCTTCCATCGGCACTATTTGTTGCCGGTCGGCACATTTTATTGCCGGTCGGCATAGTTCGTTGCCGGTCGGCACCTTTTTTTGTCGAAATGACATTTTTGGGCAGCCGACCACTGTTCATCTACTTTATGGAGATATTTTGTGCCAGCTGTGATAGCTGGCACCAACTCTGCCTCCCTCCATACACGTGTATGGAGGGATCTCCCTCTAACCAAGCTTGTTGTATAAGCTTTGCAAGAGGGAGTCCTATAAGAGGGGGTCTCTCCTCTTTGATCTAGGTTAGAAACTTAGAAGCAAAAACCAGAGCTTAGAGATATAGATACATACTATCTCTATATCTCCCTCTCTCTCCTCCTTTGTGTGTGTTTCTTGGCTCAAAAGTGTGTTTTTACCTTACTTTTGCACCATTACACACACTATTACACCTTGCTCCGAGATTGAAGGACTTAGGGGGGTTGTTTCTTGAGTTTTTGGACTGATTTTGATCAAAAGAAGAGGGCTGGACCATTTGTTCTTCAAAGGTTCTTCAAGGGTGAGCATCTTGCTTTATATTCCCCAAACTTGCAATAATCTTTTACCTATCTTGCTTGTTGATTTAGCTTTTGTGTATAACATAAAAAAGGCTTATATTTTCATTCTTTAGAACTTTCATTAAGGTTGTTTAGTGTTTTGAGTGCAAACTCACCCTATTAGGCCTTGTTTGGCCACTTTTGTTGCCTCTTTGGTTAAGCTTTGTTTACTTCAGTGTTTTGATCTCTTCACCACTGAAAACCAGTATATTTTTAGTGGTAAGAGAGATGGTTTGAAGTCTTGCATAGGGGAGGGACACCCATCTCCCTTCATTGTCTTGTTTCCTTGAGTTTTGGCCCAAGAGAGTAACATGCATGCTTGCTTGTTCTTTTGCCTTATTTCAGAACTTTTGGGTGTTTTTGGGTCATATGGGATCTCTTTTTTTGGCCGGATCTATGGCCCTTTGCATGCTTAGTATACTTGCTTCATACTCCCCCATTTGGACTAGAATCGTGTCTTGTGTTTGGGCCTTGATTTGTGCATGTGTTGGCATGGTTCCATGAAGATGTTGGCTTTATTTTATCATGTTTAAGGTCTGTTGGCCCTTCATTTCAGTCATGCTTACATAGTTTAATGTCATCCCTTTGTGTTTTGGCTTGTAAGCCTTGAGCATTTTGACCTCTAACATGTATGTCTTGAACCATCTTCATGATTTTGGAATCATTTAGGACCTTATTTCAGCCCAAGAATTATGTTTGTATGTGTGCATGTATGGTCTCTTTCATGCCTTGATGGTGCACTCTTTTATGCCTACACATGAGCCTTGGTGCATATGCCTTTTGGAGCTACTTTAGTTGCCATATTAATGAGGTTTTTGGGGTCCATTTTTGCATGTGAAAATTCTGTTTTTACTTGTCTTGATCATGCCATGAGTGGTCATGTTGGTGGGCGTAAAATGCCTCCTTTTTGTGCCTTAACCTTAGGACCTTTGGTTTGCTTGTTGGCATGAACATTGGTCCACCTTTTGGACATTTTTTGCCACTGTTTTGAGGTGGGTGAAGGTCTGCCCCTTTACCAGTTAAGGCCATCTTTCATGCTTGTCTCATGTTTGTTGCATGATGGTTTCATTAATGTGTAGTCCCGTGCTACCTTTATGGCAAATTGGTCCATGCTTGCATCACATTTGCACCTTGCATGCTTAGCATTGCATATTTGTCATGATAGTTCCATAACATTTGCCATGACTTGGACAATTGGTATCATGTTGCACTTGAACCATATTTACATCGCATGCATTGCATTGTTTGGTTTGGGGTGTCAAACCAAGTGTGAGCGTTAAGGGGTGTTCATACTACAAGTGATGAAACACGCCTTAACTCTCGATCGCCGGGGCCTTTGACTTCGACATGATAAGGCTTTGGATCTCATTTGTATGTTGCATGCATCTTTACATTAAGTAGCAAATTTGGTCCCTTGGGCTATCATGCACCATTGATGGCTCGAGGATCGAGGGTCACGCTTCTTTGAGTTCAAAGCATGATAGGAAGCATGACCATGCTCACATATGCCTGAAAGCCCATGCCATGCACTGTCTGTTCTCTGTTTGCTGTCAAAACTGTCTTCTGCAGGAAGTTTCTGCCGACCAGCAGAATTCAATGCCGGCCGGCAATCTTTTAATGGCCGGTAAATCAAAATAGTGCCGATGGAAATTCTGGACTGCCGGTGAAAATTCTGTTAAGCCGGTGGTACTCTGCAACATTCAAGGAACCTGTCCTAGGGTTTTGGCGATTTTCAGAAACACAGGACAGTGTAAACAGAGGTGGCAAAGATATGGTACGGGTTTTTCAGGCGAGCCGGTTCCGAGCACGCATCATTCGCGCATCCCGAGGCAGAGGCTGCGGCCACCCTCTTCTTTCTTTTGCATCCTTTCTTTTAATTAATTAGAAATTTTGTAATAATTTTATTTATTTATTATTTGGGACTGTAATATTTATTTGGACCCTCCGAGTGAGGGCAATGATGTAATAAGTGTGGGTGAGTGTGTGTATGTCTTCTAATCTCCACTTCTTTCTTCACTTTTATTTACCTGCTTATGATGGTAGATTAGGGCATTTTTGAAATTAGCATACCTTATGCTATGCATGCGTGCATTCATGCATTTGTATTGCATGCATTAGGCTCGGTACATCATGCTAACTGCATTCGTATTTTCAAATTCCAAATTGAATACATGAATCAATTGGTTGCATCTCATATGCCATATTTAGGTTAACGGAGCCTATTCTAATTACATTTTTGCATGCGATGCATTAGTCATTTTAACATGAACTAGGACATGCATATTTGCTAACTAGTTTATTGTTTTGGCACGGAGTACAATGTAAGTAGTTATGCTTTAGCATCCCGCATGCGTGTGAGTGTTGTCATGACAGTATGCCTGCCATGTGGCTAAGTGCTTATATGAGATAAAACTGTTTGAATGCCTGTGGGTGAAGGGTGGATTGTTTGAATTGGAAAAACTCATTAAAATCCGTGTTTTAGCCTACTTGCGAGTAGCAAATTCCAAAACGCTTTCCAAAATAAACGAATATGCAATGTTTATTTCCAAATTAGGCAATCTAGTCTATACTTGTTTGCCGTGCGCATAACATAGTAATTATAGGATAATAATTGGAATAAGAACACATAAAGTTTTCAAAAACGGATATCATGATTAGTAGAGGCCGGTCTTCGAACCGATCGAGAGGGGGTGCTCATAGCTGACCTTCCCCAATCGTACCCTAGCTCCCGAGCAGAGACAACTCCAGTGATGACGGACATGTGGCCTTCGGCACCGAGTCAGGGTTTCCTAAATTCCCCCAAAATAAAATATTTAGGTGGCGACTCTGTATCTGGCAAAGCAGTCCACGTTTGGCATTTCTCTTTTCAAAACATCTGTTTTCTCAAAACGATTTGCCAGATTTGGACTCTTTGGTTCAAGATTAAGAACCATGACGACTTGAGAGTCCGAGCTGTAGTAACCCCAAATGGACAGAACGGGACTCACCCTCCCGGGGCGTTCGGGGGACGTCTACAGGTTGCTTACCCAATGTTAGGTTGTTTGAAAACTGCTGCGTGCATAGTGAAACCCTAGCTCCTGACAAAAATAGGACAGGGAAACCCTACCCCAACTTAGGGGTGTTTTGGCTCTCTTTTACTTGCTACGTGTGTTTAGAGTGTATCTATGCAGGGAACACACATATCAATTCGCAAGTCTGAGTGTCAGGCCTGCGGGCATCAGTGTTTTTGGGAATCAGTCATCAACGACTATCAGATTCAGACTTAGGGGCAACGATTTGGAAACAGTGATCAGTGATTAAGGAACAGTACATTCAGCTTGTCGGCAGTTTGTTGTGATACCCAGCTGTGTGTTGTGTTTATTTTACGTTGTTACGCTGTCTAATTGTCTGTTTATTTATATGCTTTATTTATCTTTTTACTAGGTAGTCGAGCACAATTGCTTCTGACCCAGTAGATATTCCCCAAGCACTCTGGATTAGAGGTCGTTGACTCCATCAATCTGAGGATCTGGTAGACGGACAACCAGTGTACCACTCTCTACCCCCAGTTACTAGATGGAGGACAGCTAGGCAGAGGGCATCAGTTCAACAGTCAGTACAGAGGGCTTTGTCTACCCCACCTGTGTACAGTAAGGATCAGGATTCTGCTTCTCCCACAGAAAGGGAACATATATCGATAATTCAGTCAGAGCAGAACAATATGGCCAATTTAGAGGAGATGGTGCGCCAGCTCCAAGAGAGTATGAAAATGATGCAGCAGGATGCTGTCCGACAGGCAGAGTTCGCCAAGCAGCAGGCCACGGTTATGAATGAACAAGCAGAGTTAATCGTGAGGTTACAGCAGCAAACCGGAGCATCTGCTTCGCAGCAAACTCCTCCCCCGCCAGGAATTCCAACCCCCGAGGAGACAGCTAATGTTCTGAATGATACGGACATTCCCACGGGACCACCTCTACCCCCGATCCTACCCCAAATCCAACCCCAGTTATCCAAAACACCCACCAACCTACCGGACTCTCCCTTTGAATTTGAGACAGAACCCACAGCATTGAAGTTGAGCAAGCTCGAAAAGCTGTTCAAAAGATCCCAAGGAGTCAAGACCATTCCTCACATCGAAGATGGATATACCAACGCAGCTGTGACGTTGCCTGACAGATTCAAAATGCCTCACATTGATCGATTTGATGGGTCCGGGGACCCCATGGTGCACCTAAGACTATTTTCAGACATCTTAAGGCCAATGGGCCTCAGTAGACATCAGAAGCTGTCTCTGTTCGGCCGAACCCTGTCGGGTGTGGCGGCCATATGGTATGCCAAATTAGAAGATGATGTCAAGAGAAACTGGGACGAGATGGCCGAGGCCTTCATTACACAATACTCATACAATACACAAATCGAGATTACAACCCGTGATCTCGAGACAACAAGGCAAGAGCCTAAAGAGAGTTTCTCAGAATTCGTGACTAGATAGAGGGCCAAGGCCTCGATGATGGCCTTAAGGCCTACAGACAAAGACCAGATTCGGATGATTGTGCGCAATCTTCAGCCGAAGTTGATGCAAAAGATAATTGTACTCCCCTTCCCTACCTTTTTTGATCTACATGAAATGGGAGTGCAGATTGATGATGCCTTAAAGCAAGGCTTAATTGATAATGACCGGGAGCAACCCCGAAGAACTTTCAACCGCAACACTAATGCAGGCCCGAGCGGTACTACAACTACAAGAGCCTCCGAAGTGAGCATGGTCACCACCAACCCCCCTCCAAGAACCATGGCAGCTGCGCCATTCTCCGGCGCGTTCGGAAGCCATACCCAAACAGCCAAATACCCGCCCAAAAACACAAGAACCTTCGCTCCACTGTATATGCCCCTATCCAAAGCTCTGGGGGATTTAATCAGAAAAGGGCATTTGAAGCCCCTAGAACCGCGGCCCTTACCAGAAAGACTTCTCCCTACCCACAACCCAGCCAAATATTGCGCATTTCACCAACAGCACGGTCATGACACCGATCTGTGCTTCCGACTATGTCATGAGATTCAAGATCTCATCGATAACGGGGTGATTCTGCCTCCCGAGAAACCCAATGTTACAACAAACCCTCTCCCCACACATAACCAAGCTCCACCGCCTAAAAGGATCAACTTCATCCAAACTGGGGTCGTGCCTTACGATCCTAGCATCTGTATCACTCCTTCCCACCTTTCTAAGCTGGAGGTATTCCTTCCCGACTGCACCGACTTGTGCATGATGGACATCTCCATGACCCGACCTAAGCCAACGGTGGTGACTATCGAGAACAAGAGAGAGGAGATCCCAAAGGAGAAGAAGGTTGTTGAGTCAGAGTCTACAGAATCTGGGAGTCGTGTTGAGAAGACATATAGTCCGGGTGACTACATTTCATCAATAGGCCAGGATAGGCCAGATGTGGAATTGCCAACAGGGGGAGAACTGTGTGTGATCCAAGGGGATAGTCTGGGACAGGGAACAAATGATTCAAGGGCTGTGGAAGAGGACCTTTCCAATCCCCAGTTTTACAGTGACCAAGATCCAGGGGGCGCAGCAGTCAACTGGTTTGATTATGAGGAATCAGCAGAGGCTACAGGGTGGTTGGATGATCAACCAGATGTGGTGGAAGAGTTCCAACCAGGACAGGGTCCGGCAGGGGCACGAATATCGGTGACAGTCGAGAGAGTCGAAGAACAGAATGCATCGCTGGGGAGCGCCGGTGTTAAGAATTTCGCTCAGGATTGGAGTATTCTGAATACAGGAATTATTGAGCAGCTAGCTGTGTTGATACGGTCGGAACAGGAAAGATTTGAAGATCCCGCAAGAATCAGAAAGGCAAAGGCCCGTGTGGGGACTGAAACTGCTGTGTGCACAGGAATAGAGGATGCTGCGAGCATAGGGATGGAAGGTACCGCGGGTACGAGAACAGTCATACCAGAGCCGGACAAGTGTCTGTCGGCTGCTGATGGAATGTGGTGGGAAGATGAGGATTTATGTCTTGCCCATACGGACGAAGATTGCGGGAATAACCAACCCGATGACACCTGGTACCTTGGAGAAGTCGACCATATGACCCGAAGTGGGCGGTATTTCAAGCCCCCACATCTAGATCAGCCAGAGGCGTCTGGGAAAGATAAGGAGGCAGAGAAGCAGAAAGAGAAAAAACTTGAAGTGGAGGCTGTGCTCAAACAGTTAAAAAAGATACAAGCAGACATCTCCATCGGGGGACTGCTTATGGCATCACGAGTGCACAGACAGACTGTCTTATCAGCCATGGACAAGGCAAAGCTTTCGATAGAAACTACGCCAGAGCAGCTAGTAGGATTAGTTTTTCTGGGAGGGGCTACCCTGACGCTGACTTTCTCTGACAAGGAACTGCCACTTGAGGGGGCAAACCATAACAAACCGCTCTACATCTCTGTGGAGTGTAAGAATAAATGGATACCGGTAGTTCTTGTTGATACCGGATCCGCCATCAACGTCCGCCCGGCAAGGACAGCGTATGCGATTAGCTTGAAAATCGCGGACTTTTTACCAACAGCCCAAGTAATTCAGGCATATGATAACACAAGTAGAGAGGTCATGGGGACGGTGAAAATTCAGACTAAAGTTGGGCCAGGACAACATAAGATAGATTTCCATGTCTTAGAAGTTCCGGCAACTTTCAACCTGCTTTTGGGGAGAACGTGGCTGCATCGAGTGAAGGCCGTCTCATCCACTCTGCATCAGATGGTGAAATACCCCTATGAAAAGGGAGTAGCCATTGTTTTCAAAAATTCATCGATCCACCCACCTCAAGAGGTATCTACACCAGTCTTAGAAATTGAGCACAGCATGGAGGACGTGTTTATATCAGGTTTCACCCTTGCTAAGGCTCGGGTTGTACAAAACATCATGGCTACTAATGAGGGGATATATGTCAGTGCTCAAGCGGTATACCTCATGAACAAACTCCAACACATCCCCGGGATGGGGTTAGGAAGGAGCGGCCGGAAGGGCATCGCAGCATTGGCCGAAGTGCCACATAACCCTCATACCTTTGGCTTGGGTTATCTGCCCACCATGGAGGATTGGGTAAGGAAGGGAAAGGAAATGGCTGGAAGAGCCAGAGTGAAACAGAGGGGAAAGCCTTTTGAGTTGATGCACCGGCCCATCCAAGGTACCCTAAATGGACGCTTCGTCCGGGAGGGGGAAGATTTTCCATTCTGTGGTTTTCCGGAGCCGTGGCTGAACGCGGAGAGGAAGCGCGTACCGGGGTTCGAGATTTTTTTTGACCTACAATTGTCTGGGGACGATGTTACCGAAGAGCAGACAGACCCGACAGTCGAGGCTGAGCATAGTGGGAAAATGGAGTCTGAGGACACTGAACTTGAAATGGGGGTAGCACTGGCATGTCTACTTTCAGATCCTCCGATCGAACAGAAGTGCATGGGGGATAAGTTCTCGGTGTCCATGATCGGGAATGAAATGGCTGCGGGCCTACCATCAACCATTTTGGATGCATCCATCGCACCCTCTCTCGTTTGGCAATACGAAGAGGGATTTTTTTCGAACAGGGCCGGGTCAGGTAGTGAGCCAGAATCTGATTCCACCGAGTCTTGTGAGTCAGATTCAGGTTCCAGCTCAACTGAGTCTGAGTTTGGTATTCCTGGGGGTGATAACCCGGATGCCACAGTCCTGTCCAGGTCATCTTTTTCTTTCTCCTTTGAGTCTGTTGTAATAGAAGAATCAGACGATTTGGAAGTACTTAATGAGAATAATGTAGATGTGATTTCCGAGTACTTTTCTGTGCCTTTGATATATTGCTTAAATCAAGACTTTCAAAATTTTGACGAAAACGACGAGGGAGAAATTCCTCCAGTTTTGCAATGATTAATTGATCAAGAGCAGGAAAGATTTGTTAAACCTTTAGTTAATGAAATCACTACTGTGAATATTCGTACTGAGAAGGACCCGCGGCTGGTCCAGATCGGGTCTACGTTGTCTTCGGAGGAACGCGAGCGCTTAGTCACTTTATTAAAAGATTTCAAAGATGTTTTCGTGTGGTCCTACGAAGACATGCCTGGAATCGATCCTGAGATTGTACAGCATCGGATCCCTCTTAACCCCGAGGCCCAACTTGTCAAGCAGAAACTCAGAAGGATTCATCCAGACTGGGCCATCAAGATTAAGGAAGAGGTCACCAAGCAAATCGATGTAGGCTTCCTACTGGTATCCGAATACCCAACTTGGTTGGCTAACATCGTTCCAGTGCCAAGAAATGATGGCAAGATCCGAGTATGTGTGGATTTCAGGGATTTGAACAGAGCTAGTTCGAAGGACGACTTTCCCCTGCCGCACATTGATGAGTTAGTGGACTTCACAGCGGGGCATGCTTTGCTTTCGTTTATGGATGGCTTCTCAGGCTACAATCAGATAGTGATGGCACCAGAAGACTGGGAAAAGACTACTTTCACCACCCCGTGGGGGACATACTGCTACAGAGTGATGCCGTTTGGGTTGAAGAATGCTGGAGCTACATATCAACGGGCCGCGACCACAATTTTGCATGACATGATCCACAAAGAGGTTGAGGTGTACGTGGACGACATGATTGTCAAGTCCAAAGAAAGAGAGGGCCACTACACCGCCTTGCAAAAGTTCTTTCAAAGGATCAGAGAATTCCGGTTGCGTTTGAATCCTCAGAAGTGTACGTTTGGTGTTACAGCAGGGAAAATGCTGGGGTTTCTTATTACACAGAGAGGTATCGAAGTCGACCCTTCCAAAATCAAGGCCATCCTAGAAATGCCACCACCGAGGACTGAAAAGGAGGTGCGAGGCTTTCTGGGTAAAGTGCAATTCATAAGACGGTTTATCTCAAAATTAACCTTGACTTGTGAACCACTTTTTGGTCTCCTGAAGAAAGGAAACAAATTCCAATGGGACGGCCGATGCCAAGCTGCTTTTGAACAGATCAAGGAATACTTACAGAACCCGCCTGTGTTGTCACTGCCAGAGCCGGGGAGACCATTGATATTGTATCTTTCGATAACCGAGACCACAATGGGCTGCATGCTCGCGCAAGAATCAGAGGACAAAGTGGAGAGAGCCATCTACTATCTGAGCAAAAAGATGCTAGAGTATGAGACTCGCTACACACCGTTGGAAAAGGCTTGCTTAGCTTTGATATGGGCTACCAGGAAGCTGCGGCATTACCTATTAGCTCACTCCGTAATGTTGGTTTCATGACTCGATCCCATCAAATATCTTTTCAAGAAACCAGCACTTACGGGTAGGCTAGCTCGTTGGTTGCTGTTGCTTTCCGAATTCGATTTGAAATATGTGACGCGCAAGTCAGTCAAAGGAAGAGTAGTAGCAGAATTCTTAGCCGACCATCCTGTTGAAGGGGGCGAAGCAGTTGAGTACTTATTCCCGGATGAGGCCATTTTGCATATCGACGATGAAACTTGGACGATGTACTTTGACGGAGCGTCAAACCAGTACGGGTATGGAATAAGGGTGTTATTGATAGCACCCGACAATTCCCGTATCCCTCTAGCATTCAAACTCTGATTCAAAGTCTTGAACAACGAAGCAGCCCTAGAACTAGGGGCAAGACGGTTGGACGTCATCAGGGACTCGAACCTTGTTGTGTCTCAAGCAAAAGGAGACTGGAAAGTCAAAGAAGAAAAGATGATGATGTATCACCGGACCTTGGACTTGTTAATTCCTCGGTTTGAGAAACTAAATTTTGCTCATCTACTAAGAGACAACAACAGGTTTGCAGATTCTTTAGCAACTCTATCTTCCATGATAGACATCCCGTCCAGAGTCCGGATGCGTCCAGTCATCATTGACCAGAAATTTGCGCCAGCCTACGAGTCGATCGCCGCCATAAATGAGGTTCAGGACGAAAACCCCTGGTATCACGACATTTGGAACTTCTTGGAGAAGGAAATGTATCCACCGGAGGCAAACGCCAAAGATAAAAGGGCAATCAGAAGAATGGTCGTTCAGTTCATCATCTGCGGGGGTAAGCTGTATAAGAGAGGTCATCTGGGAATGCATAAGCTATGCGTTGAAGCTAAAGAATCAAAACGCCTGATGGAGGCCATCCATGGAGGAGAATGCGGTGCGCATATAAATGGGGTAATGCTAGCGCGAAAGATCCTCAGACAGGGTTACTACTGGTCCACCATGGAGGAGGATTGTATCAGCTTTGTTCGGCGATGCCACAAATGCCAGATCCATGCAAATCGCATGAACATTCCGCCGTCAAAGCTGTACAATTTGACTTCGCCATGGCCATTTTCAGTTTGGGGAATCGATGTGATCGGGGCTGTTACTCTGAAGGGGTCGAATGGGCATGAGTTCATCCTAGTCGCGATAGATTACTTTACGAAGTGGGTCGAGGCCCAATCTTATGCGGTGTTGAAGGCTTCACATGTCGCGAAATTCATCAGAAACAACATCATCTGCTGCTATGGGGTCCCAAACGAGATTATTTCAGACAAAGGTTCCCATTTCAAGAAGGAGGTGATTGATTTGTTAAAGAAATACAATGTGGCTTTTCATAAGTTGTCCACATACCGGCCGCAGACCAACGGAGCAGTTGAGGCCGCCAACAAGAACATCAAGCACATACTGCAGACGATGGTGGAAACCTACCGGGACTGGCCAGATAAGTTGCCATTTGCTCTGTGGGGCTACCGGACTTCAATTAGAACTTCTACTGGGGCGACTCCATAGTCATTAGTCTATGGGATGGAGGCCGTTCTACCTATCAAAATTGAGGTTCCGACATTACGAGTATTGGCTGAGTGTCAAATAGCCGAAGCAGATTGGCAGCAGAGCAGATTCGAGGAACTCATGCTCTTTGATGAGAGAAGACTGAAAGATGTGTGTACAGTGGTTAAGGTAGTAGTCAGCGCAGGAAGTTGCCCGGGCTGTTCAACAAGTAAGGTTAAGGTCCAGGAATGTGTGAAGAAGGAGAGTTGTACGTCAAGGATAACCGAAGCTCCCATTCCAGTGACCCAAGGGGCAATCAGACCCAGTTGGACTGGTCCGTACAGTCAGTTAAGGTCAGTTTGGTCGGGTGGAAGTGTGTCGGTTTTGATTGGACCGTCGAGTGGCCCTAGATTCTCCCAACCGATTTAACATGGACAGGTGTGAAAGGAAGTAGTGTTACCCCATGAAAGGCGTCGTAGCCGGAACCCCAAAAGGGCAAACCCGTAGGCAAAAGTGTAGAGCATGTGAAAAAAGTTGGGAAAATATAAAAATGAGCGTCGCAAGTGTGAAACCCGAAAGGGGCCTGTGGCAAAAAGCGTGTAGAGGGTAAAAGGAGACGGTGAAAAA
Organism: Camellia sinensis; assembly: GCF_004153795.1. Lineage (NCBI taxonomy): Eukaryota > Viridiplantae > Streptophyta > Magnoliopsida > Ericales > Theaceae > Camellia > Camellia sinensis. The sequence continues at coordinate 15,431 of NW_021027689.1, forward strand.
GTACTCGAGGTGAACCGTAAGCCTAAACTACGTGTAGCTGTGATGTCCCATCGTGTTGGGGTACGTAGCAACTTGTATCCGTGGAGTTCAGCCATAACACGTTCCCCGATCAACTGTTGGTCCAGTTGTGATCGGTCTCAGCAGTCGTGTGGTCTATGTCAGCAGTCAAGAGTTCGGTATGATCTCGGTGCAGGTGACGTCTTCAGACTAGGGGCAACTTTCCGTGTGCGTGCGCAGGCCGTGCGGTACGTCGTTCAGACATAGGCCACGTGTCCAGTGTGCTGGAGTCTGGGGTTGTGCACCTCGGACAGATGTGTCATACATGGTCCAGTTCTGATCCAATAAGTCGAAAGTGGTTGTGTGAAAAAGTTTAATAAAAGTTGAACTGTTGGTCAAAATATATCTTGTTCAAACAACGTTAGGACCATTTTTTAGGACCAAAGTAGAGAATGTGTTCAGGTACCCACAACCTTTAATTTCATTGATTTCAATACAGAGTTCTCCTGTTCTTGCATACAAATTGAAGTTGCTTTTTATTACATTCATAAAGAAAACTTGAAAGTTCTAATAAAGCAATAAATCCGGGGCATAGCTAAGTCAGATGTTCCTGCGCCCCCTCCCAGAGCTGGTCGAAGCCTCTGATACCATAGTGGGCCCTTCCTGTGCCTCTTCATTGAGCCAATCCAAGCACTCATCAGATAAGGTGCAACTGAAAGTGGGAGCAGGGGCCAAGAGCTCTCTAATCCTCCATGTTGTGGCATACCGGGCAAGTTGTGCACCTCAAACCGGGAATGCAGCAGGATACTCTATCCCCTCTGGCGGACAAGTCTGATCATGACCAAACTGGCGTCGGAACCGGAACGGAAAGTAGAACACACAGTGAGTCAAACCAATCAACTGGATCCCGGTCTGCCGGGACATGCTATAGCTCATTGCCAGGAGATTGAGCCAAGGACATCGCCAAGCAATGCGATCTGCAGACAAATTGCACATCCAGTCGAACCACCATCCCTCATCAAGGGCATCAACTAGTCGTTGTCGGAAGAAGTAGCCGCGAGCTGAGTAGGCTGGGCAAGAGTCCACAACCTGCAATTTATCCATCAACCATACCTGGGGAGCGATGAAAAATGAGAGAATAAAGAATAGAGAGATGTACGATGAGAGAAAAGTAAGAAAAGGGTTTTGTGAGAAAAACTAAGCCTGAGGGCCGAGTGATGTGAGCAATGTATATGTGAGAAATGGTGGGAAACATTACCTGCAACAATAGTGGACTCCCTGCGAATCTGATCGTCTCTCGGCGATAAAAAGCATCCAAGCCCATCAGCGTCTCGGCCAATGTCATGGCAATGCAGCTCTTTCCTTCTTTCAAGCCTTCAGCAACTTCAATCAGACGAATGCCAGTTCCGCTAGAGCCCGGGGCAAGCAAAAATTGAGATAGTATGCACAAACATAGGGCGTGTCGCTGAAAACCTTGCCAATGATGGTTGCCGCGGTTACCGGCATCGGAAAACCAATAGATCAAACTGGGAATGTCCAGCATTCTGTCATAAATCGGAGACCGAGCGTCAGGCATAGTGAGTCCACACATTCGCCCTAAGATTTAGGCATGGCCAAAATTAAGATGGGGCAGGATCTCCTCGTCACGCTCAGATTCTAGTAAAACTCGGAAATCTTCAAAGGTAGGACACACTTCTTGCCCGCTAAAGTTAAAGACATGTGTCACCGGATTCCAAAATCTTGCCGCCGCATGGAGAAACGGGAGGTGTAATGGGGTACGACCCAGAGTGAATAGTGCGTTTATGCCGAAACCCCAGAAATTCAGCTTTTCCGATCCATCCAAGTTGTTAATCGATTTTGGGCAAGAAGCGCTTCCATTTGGGGAAAATCAGTGTTGAATTGAGTAGAACTACGAATCTGAGGCCTTTTGTAGGAGATAAGGTGTGAGTGGAGGACAGATGTCAAAGTTCTGGTGGTCCCAGAAATTTATGGCCGGCCGGCCAAATGTGGTGCCGACCGGCCACCACTTTTGGCCGGTGACAAGTTATCACGGCCAATGGCCTCTACCCCTGGCCGGTGGTCTTCCTCCTTGTTCTATGAACTATTTATGCTGAGGATTGGGGAATTCCACCACCTCCAATGCCCTCCGGTGATTGATTCTTGCGAAGTCACGCCTATTTGCTTATCGAGTTGTTGTACATTTGCTTATTGAGTTGTATGTCACTCTCTTCAAGTCTTTGATTTGCTTATCGAGTTGTTCTCGCACTTGGTTAGCCTATCGAGTTTCTTTGTTTTGCTTATCGAGTTGTTAGTTGGTTCACTACCTGATCATTACGATGCAAATGCTTAATTTTCAAACGAATGTCAATTTCATTCACATTCTTACGTGATGCCACGCGATGCAATGCATAGAACGTACAAATGCAACACCTTTTTGAACGAAATAGCAGTTTCATTCCCATCACATGCTTTGCAAAAATATGCAGTTTTGAGGAAAAGTAAAACCTGCCTAAGGCAGTGCAATGTGCTTAGACTACCAGTAAAAAGGAAAGTAAAACAAAAAAGGAAAGAGCAAGGCAGCAAAGTATCAGGATTGATGCCGGTAACCCCTCCCTTGTGGTCAATACATCTCTCGCGTCCTTGTTTGGATCAATTGTATGGTTCAGCACCTTCATTTCTCGAGGCAGTGCAAGGAAGTACACCTTCGGAACATTCATAAGATCTCGGAGTTGACCTCAAGTTGTGTTTTCTATGAATGATGCTCTGTACATACGAGAAACATCCCGTCCCGTATCCTTTATGTATCTTGTGAGCTTCATGAATCCTTTCAATCATACTGTGTTGCAGTACTTTGCATTTCAGCATCATGAATAGCTCATATGTGTTCAATTTTAAGTTTTTGTACACATTGCATGCATACGTGCATTGCTTTACTTACATGTGTTCAATTTCAAGTTCCTATACACATTGCGTGCATACATGCATTGCTTTACTTACATGTGTTCAATTTCAAGTTCCTCTTTATACACATTGCTTGCGTAGACCGCATGCTTTACTTACATGTGTTCAAGTTCCTTTCTATACACATTGCTTGCGTAGACACGCATACTTTACTTACATGTGTTCAAACTTCTTCATACGCATTGTGCACGTTGTCACGTGTTCTTTACTTACATGTGTTTGTGCCTTCACAGCATTGTTATGCGCCCCACTCGACTTGCGTTGTCACGCACTTTCGATTGCATTATTAGGCATGTTGCTAACAATATTGTACCTGTTAAGTTTGCTTTCTTTGCAGGCACGATATTGTATGTACGGTTCATTTGAGGCTGGTGCAACAAGACGAACCAGACAGGTACTGTATTCTCCGAGTGAGACGTATCGAGAATTGAATAATTCTCTTACATCCTTTCTGCATTGTAGTGTAGTTTGGTGTATGCTAGCTTAAAACTGTCACATGTTATGATTCATTACAGCTTTCTTTGCATGATCATAAGTTATGCTCGGCTTGGTGCATTGTCTTTCATTCTGCCCCTGCCCTCGGGCACATATCTTTATCTGCAGCTTGTATGCCTTGTCTAAATCTTCGGCCTGATCAAAAACGGGTCGTCTCTGGGCTTTAACAATCACTCCCGTCATTGTTATGACTTTCGAGTTCTGTCAAAGAGGGGCAACTGTAGACACGCCATTTTTGACCGTCCTCAAGACTTGGGCGTCACCGCTCGAACACTCGGTGATTACTCATGTTTGTGTTTCGTTTTGAGTTCCCGGAGGTCTCGGCTACGCACCTTGCCTCAGAATCTCTCAACTCGACTGTTCTGTGTTTGGTTTTGCACCAAACACTTGTGTTTTTTGCTTCTGAGGGTAGAAAGTAGCTTGTTAGCTACCCCTGACACCCACTGGCCTTGGTTTGAGGCCACCAGCTATGTTTTGAGGCTACTGGCCATTGGTGAATTATACCATTGGCCGGTCGGCATTCAGTATGGCCGGCCGGCCATCTGTTTGGCCGGTAACCTCCTTTTCTGGCCGGTAACACCTTTTTACCTTTTTTAGGCATGGTGCATGCCAGCTGTGCCAACTGGAATGCACCAAACCTACCCCGGGGCATACATGTGGCTGTTTTTCCCCTTTTGCCCCCCTTTTGGTCAAAGCTTCTTGAGGAAGCTTGACCCTTTGTCAAAGCTTCCTCAAGAAGTTTGCCAGCTGTCCTAGCTTCCTCAGGAAGCCTTGCCCCCTTTGACCCATTTTTGTTTAGCTTCCCTAAGAAGCTTCAAAGCTTTCCCTTGTCTATATAAGAGCCTCTCCTCCTCTTTTGTTAGGGTTGAGCAAAAAAACCAGAGCTATACACATATATATCTGATATATATCATCCTCTCTCTCTATATCTCCCTCTCTCTCTTTATTTTGTGTGTGTTTGAGGGCCTAAAGTGTGTGTTTGTTCTTAGTTTTGCACACAAACACACACTACTATGCCATACTTTGAATTTGAGAGGCTTTGGGGGTTTGTTCATGAGGTTTTGGACTGGTTTTGATCAAAAGAAGAAGGCTGCACTTGCTGTCCGTCAAGGGTTCTTCAAGAGTAACTCTTGTACTTTAGATTCCCCAATTTTGCACTAGACTTTTGCCTATCTTGCTCATTGTTTTAGACTTTGTGTATAACTGAAAAACGTCTTGTATTTGCATGCTTAAGATACTTCATTGAGGTTATTTTGGTGTTGGGGGTCGATCTCCCCCTCTTAGGCCTTGTTTGGCCCTTTTGGTGCTCTCTTTGCTAAGTTTTGATTTCTTTGGTGTATTAGCCTTCTCACCACTGAAATGCAGTGGATTTTTAGTGGTGAAGAAGGGGGTTTGAGGTCTTGCATAGGGGAGAGACACCCCTCTCCCTTGGTCTCTCATTTTGTTCATGTTTTGGCTCATAAGGGTAGCATGCATGTTTGGTTTGTTTTTGGTTCCATATCAGAGGTTTTTGGGTGTTATTTGGGAATATCTTACCTCTGTTTTTGGTCGGATTAAAGGCCCCTTGCATGCATAGTATACTTGCCTTGCATTTCCCCATTTTGCCTAGAAGTAAGCCATGCATTTAGGCCATGATTCTTGCATGCTCTAGCTTAACTCCATGAAGGTCTTAGCATTATTTTGCCATGCTCAAGGACTGTTGGGGGCTTTTTTAGTCATATTTGCCATGTTTGGTATAGCCCCTTTGTATTTTGGCTTGTGAGCCTTGAGTGTGTGAGTCACTAGCATGCTTTAGTTGGGTTGTTTCAATGATTTGGAGTCATTTCACATGCCATTTCAGTCCCTAATCCATGCTTGTATGCTTACATTCATCGTCACTTTCTTCCCTTGAAAGGTTGTTCTTTTGTGCCTTGGAAAAGGTCATAATGCATGCCTTGTGATTAAGTCATTTGGGATGCCATATCAGTGGGTTTTGGGGGCTCATTTTACATATTGAAACTCTGATTTGTATTGAAAAGTGCATGCCATGAGTGGTTTGGGTGCTTGTGATAGGATACTCTCTTTAGTGGCCTTGAATGCTTCCTCTTCTGTATCCATTTCCTAGCATGTTTTGGTGCCATCTTTTGCATGCATTTTAGAGTCTAGCATGAGTGTTTGGTATCCATGTACCTCACCTTTGGGTGCTCTTGAGAATAGCCCTCCATGCCTTGGCTTTAGGCCCCCTTTGATTTGCTTGTTTGGTATGCTTGTTGTCCATCATTTTGGCATCTTTGGCCACTGTTTTGGGTGGTGGCCGAGGCCTCCCATTTCAGCCTAAGTCCACTCTTGTATATGGTTGCATGCTTGACTTGTTACCTTTAGTTGCATGCTTGCATTGTGCCATGTTTACATTACATTCTAGGTTGTATTGTAGCATTGCATGCTTGGCACATTGCACACTTGCATAGTAGCTTACATTGCATTTGGCATGTTTTGTAACTTAGTCTTTTGTACACTTGAGCCATGTTTGTATACATGCATTACATTTCTTGGTTTGGGGTGTCAAACCAAGCACGAAGATTGAGGAGTGTTCGTACTCAAGGTGACGTAACACATCTTAATCCTCGGTCGCCGACCCCCTTGACCTCAACATGATAGGGTGTTGGCATTCATGTGTTTTGTTTGCATGCATTTACATCAAAGTTGCTAACTTGGCCTCTTAGGCCATCATGCATCAAAATGCATAATTGATGGCCCGAGGGTCGAGGGTCATGCTCCCTTGAGTCCCTTGCATGATAGGGAGTGTGCACGTGCTTACATTTGCTTAAAAATTCCATGCCATACACTGCTTGCCCTCTGATGCTGTCAACTACAGGTTTCAGTAGGAAGATTTGGCCGGCCGGCAGTGTTGAGTGCCGACCGGCAAAGAATGTTTGGCCGAGAGCACAATATTTAGCCGATAACCTCATTCCCATGGCCGGTGGCCTTTTGATCTGGCCGGTGGCACTCCACTGCACTCAAAATGAAGTTCAAAGCAGTTCTGGAGACTTTCATAAATTTCAGAGGGGTGAGGCAGTGTAAACACAGGCAACAGTGCTATGGCAGCGAGTTTCCGGGCGAGACGAGTCAAGCATGCATCATACACGCATCCCGAGGCGGGCTGTGGCCACCTTCTTTCTGTATTTAATTTGTCAATTAATTAGAAATTCTGTAATAATTAATTTAGTATTATTTATTCGGACTGTGTAGACACCCCATTTTTGACCGACCTTAAGACTCAGACGTCACCGTTTGAGCGCTTGGTGATGTTGCATAATGTGCTCGTTCAGAAGTTTCAGAGTCGCGGCCGTGAGCCCTGCCTCCGGACTTCCGAACCCTCTTTTGTACTTTGCCTCGGTTTGCGAACCAGTCTCGGTTTTCGTTGTTTCTTTCCCTGAGGGAAGGGAGAGGTCCCGTAGACCATCTCTCAATGTCCGTAGGCTACATTTGGTGGCCGTAGGCCATTTTTCCCATTTCGGAGTCCGGTTTCCGGTTTTCGGAGCCGTCAGGCCGTGTGCCTCGGTTCGGAAGTTGGTGGCCGGCCAGTAATTCCACCTGACCCTTTTGAACCCCTCTTTCCAAGCTAATGTTGAACCCCTTGGACCCACTTTCTTGGACTTTTAACCACAGGGTTGTGTTGTACACAGGTAGGAGGACACCATCAGTTGGTGGCCGGCCACTAAATCTGCTTGACCCTTTTGACCCCTAGCCGGCCGGCTAGGGGGTGTGGCCGGCCGGCCACCTGGAACAAAAGTAACAGGCCGACCGAGCTCCTTGCACTGTGCACTTTACAGCTGTGGAGCTTTATCCCCCAGAAAAGATCTTTATCCGGGGGATATTTTGTGGGGGAAAGTTGCTCTCCTTTTCCCCCACCTTTGCACCCCCTTTTTGGCCCTTATAACCAGCAAGCCTTGTAGTATTTTGGGGTTAGAAAAATTGGTCTTCAAGCATCCATACACAACTCCATCTTTATACCTCTCATTTCTTTGAAAATTCCTAAGTCCCTAAGCACCATTTCTTCTACACCACCAAGCTCTACCATCACCACTTCATTTCCAGCAACAAGGAAGGCTTCTCAAAGGCCAAAGAAGCTGCAAATTGGTCCAAGAAGCAACAAAAGCCTTAGTCTTCAAGGGTGAGTAACACTTCTTCTCTTTTGACCCTTTTTCTTGATCCATTTGTAAGCCCCCTATGCTTTTTGTTTCAAGCTCCGGCCCTAACTGAAAGGGGCCCTCTTTTGAGCTCATCTTCACTTTTCATTAAGGGCTCAACCTTGTTTGAGCCCTCCATGATGCACTTGCTTCATTGATCCTCCTATATGTCATAATCTTGCATGCTATTTTTGGCCCATGAGCAATCTGTTTTTGAGCATGATATAATCTATGAATGTGCTTATTTTGGACCCTTCTTCAACATTGTTGAAGTGCCCCTCACCATTTGGTGTCTCCATGTGTCACTTGTAGTTATATCCCTTATTTGGCCCCATTTTTGCATAAATTGGCAGCCCCATTTTCTTCTGTTTTTGGACCTTGGTCCGAACTGAAAGTGGCCTTATTTTGGCCTATACTTCATGTTTCATTAACACTTTCTGTTTGGTGAATATTTTGCATACTTCATGTTATAGCCATTTTTGAGCCTCATTTTGCATTGCATTTTTAGCATGTTTGTATATTGATTCGAAGCCTGCCATATACTGTAAATATTCATATTTTTTGTCCCTCTTCAGTGTTGTAGAAGGAAATTTTTCAGTTTGGATTTTTCTTATATCACTTGCTTCATTACCCCTCTCTTGGCCCCTATTCTTGCATGCCATTTTTGCCATACCTATGCTTGCTGTTTGGCCATGTTTATAACTGTGAAAGTGCCTTTTTTGGGACTGTATAGCTTCTGTCTTTACATTGCATGTCCATATTGTGCATGTTTGGCATAGCTATAGGCCATTCCGGGTACCTAATTCGCATTTCGGGACAATTTCATGCATTTCGTGTCATTTCGCCTCATTTCGGGACTGTTTTCCCCCATATTTTGGTACTGAAATTCCATTAGAATGATTGCTTGTCATTTCCATGTCATTTCATCGCATTCCGCCATTGCCTCGGTTTGCGTGCCCATGTGCACGCATTTCGAGGCACTCCATTTTTATCCGACGGCATCCGATGTGAGTGTGGCTGAGGCTCACTCATGTTGGTATAAGCCCATTTGTCATTTCCATGTCATTTGCATCGCATTCCGCCATCGCCTCGGTTTGCGTGCCCGTGTGCACACATTTCGAGGCACTTCATTTTTATCCGTCAGCATCCGATGTGAGTGTGGCTGAGGCTCTCTCATGTTGGTATAAGCCCATATCATGTTTCCATGTCATTTGCATTGCATTCTGTCACTGCCTCGGTTTGCGTGCCCGTGTGCACGCATTTTGAGACACTTCATTTTTATCCGTCGGCATCCGATGTGAGTGTGGCTGAGGCTCACTCATGTTGGTATAAGCCCATTTGTCATTTCCATGTCATTTCATCGCATTCTGTCACCGCCTCGGTTTGCGTGCCCGTGTGCACGCATTTCGAGGCACTCCATTTTCATCAACCGGCTTCTTGTGTGAGTGTGGCTGAGGCTCTCTCATGTTAGTATAAGTCCATGTTACATTTCCCATATCATATTTCCATGTCATCTACATTGCGTATACCATCACCTCGGTTTGCGTGCCCGTGTGCACGCACTTCAAGGCATCTCATTTTCATAGCATAGTGCATACTAGGTTGTATCTTAGATTGCATTCCGTCATTTTCTCGGTTTGTGTGCCCGTGTGCACGCACTTCGAGGCATCTCATTTTCACAGCATAGTGCATACTAGGTTGTATCTTAGATTGCATTCTATCATTTTCTCGGTTTGTGTGCCCGTGTGCACGCACTTCGAGGCATCTCATTTTCATAGCATAGTGCATACTAGGTTGTATCTTAGATTGCATTCTATCATTTTCTCGGTTTGCGTGCCCGTGTGCACGTATTTCGAGGCACCCCATTTTCAACATCCCGTCACTTTCTCGGTTTGCGTGCCTGTGTGCACGCATTTCGAGGCATGCCATTTCATAGCATTGTGTATGTTAGGATTGTATCATCATCCATTCCAGCCCCTTGGAAGTTATTTGCAGAGGTTGAAAGCTCATTTCCTTGGACCAAAGGCTGCTGGAAAGTTGGGCTACAAGGGTAAGCTCCTATTCTCCCAATTTTTGCA
>NW_021027689.1:27925-52242 GCF_004153795.1 Camellia sinensis
GAAATAACTATATTGGGCTATCGGTGGAGGATAGCTATGATTGTTGTAGAAATTGCATGAGGATTAAGTGAATTGAAACTAATCATTTAAATTGTGTCCTTGAATATGACGGTATGATAATGCATTGAGTATGTATAGTTGATAGTCATTGAATATGACGATGCTTTTAAATACATTGTATATGTATAACGTTTTGGGAAGAGAAATGGGATGTACTCCATGTTTGGGAGGAGACATGGGATGGACTCCATTGAAATTAAGTTGGCTGGAGTGTCCAGGGTGAAAGTCTCGAAATCTTATGCATACATGGGTGCCGATCGCGCGGATGAAATTTCCATAAAATGGCAAGATTGAAGTGTCTGTATGATAATTATGTTGATTGAGAACCACTGAGTTGTAATCTCGATTGGATTATTTGGAAAATTATACACTTGGCATATGAATTGAAATGAAATAAATTAACTTGAAACAAATAAATAAAATAGCACACCCGTCAGTGCCCTGCTATTAATTGCAAACAAACAAACAAAAAAAGACAGCACACCCGCAAGTATCGTACTATCAATTAAAATAAATAAATAAATAAAAAAACACATCATCATCATCATCAAATCATTTTGTTTGTGTCGTTTTAGTAATTGTTGTTTTACAAAAAAACAAAAAAACATAAAAAATAAAAATAATAATAAAAAAAGAGAGAATAGGGTTTGTTTTCTTTTGTTCATATAATATGTGTTTTTTGAGTATATATATATATAAAGAGAGAAAAAAAAAGAAAAAAAAATCAATTTGCTTTATTTTGAGTTGAATAATAAAAGTAATAAATAATAATAATACTCTTAAATAAATAAGTAAATAAATAAAAGAAAGAATTTTGTTTGTTTTATTTTGTTCTAATAACCCGTAAAATTGGTATTCTGTCCCGTACATATTGCTCTGTTTGGGTCCATTTTGTGTCTAGTTTGTCTATTTTGTGTCCATGTTATGTTCATTATTTAGATTTCGAAGTATTTCTTATTCAGAATTCGGAGTTGCATAAAAAGTGTCTATTTTATGTCCATTATTCGGATTTGTTATTTAGAGTTGCATAAAACATAAAAAAATATAAATAAAATAAAATAAAAAACTTGTTTTATTGATCACATTTGTACAAAATATAAACAAATAAAAACACCAAAAAAAAAAACAAAATAGAAAAATATAAATAAAAAGAGAGAAAAAAAGAAAAAAAGAGAGGGATCTTGTTCTTCTTTCTTCTCTGGCAATGGCCACATGCCGACCTCCTGCAAACGGCCATATCCCAACCTCATTTGCTTGACTCTCCCGTCATTTTCTTCATCTCAATTTCATTCTGGGAAACCTTCAAAGGCCCTACCTCAGTGTTTTCCCCAAGAGAAGGCCCTGCCTCAGTGTTTTCACCAAGAGAGTTAACTCTTCACCAACATCAAAGGCAAAATACGACGGTGCTCTGAATCGGGCCATAGAAATAGCCTGTCATTTTACCTCTTTATTCTCCACGGAGGTAGCCTTACATTTCAGTTCTTTGTTCTCCGCCTTCAGTGTGCAAATCGCTGCTCGTGCATCCTTGTACATATGCTGAAGCAGAGTGAGTTGGGCGTTAACCCAATGTACCTCACACGTCCTGTTTTGCAAACGGTGAGACAAGTTAGTGACCGCGGCCACTGTCTCTATACCCGACTTCAACGTGTAGTGGTTGGCCTCGATGTCAGTTTGAGTAGCCATCACTTGCTCAGTGTAGGAAGACTAGGATGAGTAAGAGTAAGGGCATTTGGCCCAGAGGAGCTGGATGGATCATTAAGATCCGAAAAGAGAGAGAGGGGGCGAGACGAAGCCATGTATAGGAAGAGAGAGGAAAGAAGGGAGTCGCAGAGAAATGGCAGAAAATAAAAGAGGAAGAGAGAAGGAGGAGGAAGAATGAAGAGAAGAAGAAGATGGGAGAAAGAAGAGTAGAAGAAGACGAGAGGGAAAGACAATGAGGGAGAGAGGGCCGAGGCATTTGTCGGCCAACTAACACCGGCTGACGCAAAAAAGCGAGGCCGCGTGTCAGACGTGGTTTTCCAGAAAGAGAGAGAGGCAGGAGAATTGTATATGTATATGTATTGTATATTTATGTATTATATACATATTTGTTTACATTTTTTATACAAGGGTGGCTTTGGCTCAGTGGCTGAAGGATGAAAGGCTGAGCCCAAGTTCGGGGGTTCGAACCCCACAGTAATCGTTTCATTTTGTTTTGTTTTGGTTTTGTGTATATATGTCTTGTATAAGTATATATATATTGGTTTGTATATTTTGAGGGATCAAGAGACTAAGCCTGAGGTCAGGGGTTCGAAACCGCATATCCCCACACCCATGCATTTTGTTCTTTTCTTTTTTGCGTGTTTTGTGTACATATATATCTCCTGTATATATTTGTGTATATACCCATATATATATATATATATATATCTTTTTTTTTATAAAAAAAAAAAGGGTAGGTGCGCCTGGTGTTCATATCATCTTTCCTCCTTTCATTCTGTGCATCTACTGCACACTGATTTCACTTCAAGCGTCTACCGCACAATCTCAATCCATCGCGCTATTTTGCGTATCGCACTATCTTGTGCACTTCACTAGTCTGGGAGACCTTAAATCCTTTGAAGGTGCAATTCCTTCGGTGTTTGTCGTGCCCGAACAACTTCACGGGTCTAGGAGACCTTAAATCCTCTAAAGGTGCAATTCCTTTGGTGTTTGTCATGCCCGTACGACTTCAAGCGGTCTGGTATAGCCACCTGACCGTGCTTGTAATAAGTTCCTAGGAGATCAACTGAGACGGTGGAAACTAGAGTTTAAATGGCAATGCCTAGAACACAAAGGTTTGGAATTTCTGAGACTAAAGTCTGGTTTAAATACCCAGGGTTGTATCCTCAGCTTGAAATCTGTACGGCAACCCCATAGGTTGAGGTAGCTTGTATGCGCCTCAATTCTAAATACTGAACCAACCTAGTCTGTCACCCTATTGGAAAATAGGGAAAATTGTAAACATATATACTATATATAAAATAAAATAAAAAATTCAATTAAAAATCAATCAAATCAAACAAAAACAAAGAAATCATTCTACCATACCTTATCCCCCCCTCTCGCGAAAAGACGCGTTTGGACTTCATTATTCCCCCTCTCGCAAAAAGACGCGTTAGGACTTCGTTATCCCCCTCTCGCAAAAAGACGCGTTAGGACTTCCTTATTCCCCCTCTCGCGAAAAGACGCGTTTGGGCTTCATTATCCCCCTCTCGCGAAAAGACGCGTTAGGACTGCATTATCCCCCTCTCGCGAAAGGACGCGTTTGGACTACATTATCTCCCTCTCACGAAAAGACGTGTTAGGACTTCATTATCCCCCTCAGCAAAAAAATGCATTTGGACTTCATTATCCCCCTCTCGCGAAAAGACGCGTTAGGACTTCATTATCCCCCTCTTGCAAAAAGACGCGTTTGGACATCATTATCCCCCTCTTGCGAAAAGACGCGTTAGGACTTCATTATCTCCCTCTTGCGAAAAGACGCGTTAAGACTTCATTATCCCGCTCTTGCGAAAAGACGCGTTTAGACTTCATTATCCCCCTCTCGCGAAAAGACGCATTTGGACTTCATTATTCCCCCTCTCGTGAAAGGATGCGTTTGGACTTCATTATTCCTTCTCTCGCAAACAAAGCGATTGGATTTCACTATTCCTCGTGTGAAACACGATTGGATTTGTTTTGCTCTGATTTATGCTTTCGTTCAGTGTCACATCATTGTCTTGATTGCATTTCATTGCATGATCATAAGTTATGTTTTACATATCATTTTGCATCTTGCCCCTGAACTACGCAGGTTTGATTCCTTGCAACGAGATACGTAGGCAACCTTCGGGTTCAACCAATTGTGTGTGCATGTGTTTGTTTTTGCCAAAGTTTTACGATCTTGTCAAATGGGTCGTCTTCGGGCTTTAACATTCACTCACGTCGTAAAATGACTTTGAGCTCTATCAAAGAGGGGCAACTATAGACACCCCAATTTTGACCGCTCATAAGATTTAGGCGCTTGATTCCGAGCACTCGACGATGACGATTACATTGAGTCAGTGGTTTAAATTCTCAATAAAAGAATCTGAGTTCGAGCTCTAAACAATTCCAACCTGCCATACCCACTGTATTTCTACCCCGGAACTTCAGTATTGCACCTTGTATCAACTTGTATTGAACCTGAAAGTAAGAGATAGTGAAAATACATTGAAGTTCGATCGGACCTAAGTGATATCCGGCCGGAGATATCAACATCTGGCCGGACATCTTGACATTTCACACAGATTCAGCAGTGTTCTGCCAGTTGCCTAATTCTGCAGATATTTTGATCAAACCTGCTCGGGGCCTATAAATAGCAGGGTTCAAACTACTGTATAGAGGTTGAAAAACACATATAGAATTTGGTTAGAGAGATCAAATTAATACCAAGTGAGTTAGAAATATCAAAGAGTGAGTTAGAAATATTAAGAGGTAGAAAAGATCAAAGCTATCATCCTTCTTGTTCTTCCACAAGACTTGAAGTTCTCATATCATCTATAAATACCATACAAGAGTTTGAACTTGAACTTGATTAGAGAATTGAAAATCATACTCAAACTTGAGGGTGCTTTGGAATCAAGTTCGATTTACAACAAGAACACCTTCTCTACAAGAGGTAAAGCCTTCTTGCTTTTATTTCAATCTTTGTTCATCTTTTTCTTGTGTTTTCATATTATTTTTGGACTGTTTTCAAGGTTGAAACTTGTGATTCAAAGCTACCCAAAGGTGGAAGGGTTAATCCCCCTTGCTTGAACCTTACTCCTAGCTTAAATCCTTGTGTTTACCATTTATTTTCGTCCACTTTTGCCACTGTTTTGGGGCTGATTTGAGACTGTTTTGGAGCTGTGTTTCAACATCTAAACTATGTGATTTGAAGTAATAAAAGTGGGGAGGGGTTAGCCACTCTTCTTCATACTTATACTAGCTTTAATCTCTCCATGATTGTGTAGCTTCTATAGTTTAATTTCAGCACTATTGTATGTTATTTGGGGGCTGTTTAATTTACTTCAATAAGTTTGTTTTACATATTTTGTTTGTGTTATATTAACCAATTAATCAACCTTGCATAACCACCTCTGCAACCTCCCTCCATTCTTTGATGATTTTTATTAAAAGGTTGTGAAAAATTAAGATTGTGGTTCAAGTATAAGAAAGAAGCTTTTCTCATGCTTAATGGTTTAATCTCTTACGAGGTTCACTACCAATGGCATAAAACTTTCTCATGCTTAATGGTTTAAGCTCTTCGGAGGTTCATTACCAACGGCATAAAAACTTTCTTTTACTAAAGTACAATCATGTATTTTTCAATTCTTTTTATCACCAGTGTGTCTACTTTTAAAGGATTAATTGACCCTTAGAAATCGCTAAGGAAAGTGTCATTATCACTTATTATCAAGTTTGGATTTCAAGTCATTATCGCTCACTATGGGTTTATCTAAGTCATTATCACTCTTTGGAGTTTGACGAGTCCTTGTTGCGCATCTTGAGTTTGACTTGAAATCTCTTATCGCTTGTAAATGAGTTTGACTCTTCCTTTGTAATTTCCCACGAAGAATTTATCATCAGTGTGTTTACTGTTAAGGGATTAATTGACCCTTGGAAATCGCCAAGGAAAGTATCATTATCGCTCATTATCAAGTTTGCATTTCAAGTCATTATCTCTCACTATGGATTTTTCTAAGTCATTATCACTCTCTGAGTTTGACTAATTCTTGTTGCACATCCTGAGTTTGACTTGAAATCCCTAACTTGTAAATAAGTTTGACTCTTCCTTTGTAATTTTCTCTGAAGAAAATAAGGTTTATTTACTCAAGTTAAGTCGACACTTATTTTCCTTTATTGCATTTCGAACTTAGTGGATGTAAATATCACTGTGGACTTAATGGATTAAAGAAAAGGGAAGGTAATATAAAAGAGGCTAATAAAATTGAACTTAAAATGAATCAACCAACATAAAGAACCAATATGATTGTTGAATTCGGTCGGACGTTATACCGAGTTTATTGTGTCAAGGCTTGTCTTACATTAGTCCATAATGTTTTGATGAATCTTAAAACGTCTCTACTTCCCTTCTTGAATTTGCTTCATGATAGGAGGGAGGGGTGGTTATTATGCATTGCATATATTGCTCTCTGTCCTATCGTGTCCAAAATCATCTTGCAAATCAACTTGCAACCATAAATGGTTTGGGGAACCAAGTTCGCTCATCTCTTGAGTATTTTCCATGATAGAGAAGAGTAGAAGAGACAAACATGGCTAGGAATACCCTGTCTGCATGTTTGTATTATTTCACCTCAAGCACAAAAAATAGATTTCCGCAAAGAAAACAAGGTAGGCTTGTATTTATTTGGGGCTCGACTAAGTCTTGTTTTGAATCGGCAAGGCTCCAATAAATTGCAAACAATACACTTTTGGTCGAAAGCAATGCTAAAGTGAAACAGAACAAATCTCAGCAAGGCGAATAGAGTAATTCGTGAGGAGCATCGTGCGGTCATTACATATTATTTGTTGTAATAAATTAGACACCCCCTTTTCATTGGGATTTGTAATATTTATTTATTCGGACACTTGGACATTCGGACCCTCCTCGCGAGGACAAATATATAATAAGTTGTATGTCTTCCAACCCCAATTCTTTCTCCCTTTTATTTATCTACTTATGTTGGTTAGCATAGGGACATCATGTTTAATTTAGCATACTCATGTTTGCATCCACTTGTATTGCATGCATAAAAGTTTGGCTCATCATATTATTCAAATGTCAAATTCAAACTCTTTACTTGAATACGTGCGCTATCACATGCCTTGAATTGACTTGCATGTCATGCTAGTAGTCGAGCTTATTAATTGCATATTATATGTGTTGCATTAGTCATAATACATAGTTAAGATCGTGCATTTTGTTTCTAACTAGCACTTCTTCTTTTTTTGGCTCGAAGTACAAGGTAAGTTTTTATGCTTTAACATATTGCGTAAGTGTGATTACTGTTGTATAAAACATACTACCATGAGGCTAATTGCTTAAATGATAAACTGTTTGAATGCCTGTGGATGAAGGCTATTCACTGACATTGTGATACTTTGATTAATGTATATATATGAGATCACTTTTTCAAGTGATACATATTCAAAACACTGTTTCAAAACAAACATGAAATCAAACGTTCCAACTTCTAGTGAAATTAGTCTATACTTGTATGTTAAAAATAAAATAAGAACATACACTGTACATAAGAATCACATCATAATCAGTAGAGACTGATCTTTGATCGGGTGAGTGTGGTGCTCATTATTGACTTTCCCCTCTCATACCTAAGTTCCCGAACCAAGACACTTTGGTAACGACGGACTAATGGCCTTTGGCACGAGTCATGGGTTTCCTTAATTTTTCAAAATAAATATTTAGGTGGAGACTCTTAAATCTAGCAAAGCAGTCCATTTTTGGCATTTGATTCAAACATCAAATTTTCAAAAAAATTGTCGGATTTGGACTCTTTTTGTGTTTCCACTGTTTCACATTGCACTTGTGAAATCAGATTCAAAACCAACACAAGTGGAGTCCGAACTGTAAGGGCTATTCATTCTTCCGAAATGGGGCACGGAAAGCCGAGCTACAAACTCTTAGATCATAATCAAAATAATATCATAACTAACAAGATCACAATGAGTCATAAATAATATCACAATGGGCCATAATCAAGATTACAAAGATAATAAATAAATGTCCATATGGTACACTTTCCATAAAATTTCCCATACATATATATAATTTGTTGCATTACATACTTAAAAAATTTATATTTCTCATTTGGTTTCAATAATTTATACTAATTTTTTTTACCTAAGTGTGGAGATGTATTTTCTGAATACCAACACGTGGCAAGGTGACGCCGACGTGTCAGCCGAGGTGCCACGTGTCCAGGTTATGACGCCAAGGTGATCTCGGCAAGGCCGAGATTGTCTCCGAAGATATCAGAATCCGAGATAAATGGATAAAAGATAAGGGACAGGAGTCCTAGAGTAAAGAGGAGACTTAGCTAAGATAAGGATAAAGCTCTTAGGGAGTTTATCTTTATCTCTTGAGAAATCCAAAGTAAGCACTGAATGGGAGTCCATAGAAGTCAGGCTTCTAGTGGGATCAGGATTGAGTTGGCTATAAAAGAGAGGCACCCCCGTGGGTCTAAGGTATGCAATTTTATGCTTTGAGCAGTAAGTTTAGCACTTGATTATCTTTGAGAGATATACTGACTTGATTGTCGGAGTGCCCCCGGGTGGAAGAGCCACCGCTGGAGCATTTTCTTCCTGTTACAGGTTAGCTGAAGCCATCTATTCTGCCAGTGCTCTCCAGCTGATTACTAGGCGGGTAGTGTGGTCAGAAAATCACTCACACAATTTGGCGCCGTCTGTGAGAAACTTAGAAGAATATATGGCCAGTAACGGACAGAAGGAAAACATTGGGGACGACACTCCTGCTGGGAGTGGCGGACCAATTGACCTTGACATTGAAGCAGACAACCACAATGCAGAAACTCATGACCAGACCCACGGCGCGAAAGACGTCGGCCAGGAGGGCGACACTTCGAAGAGGACAGAACAAGGCAAGTACTATAACGAAGATAACCTTCAGGTATGGAGAGATAGGTGCCTATGGGGGGATGAGGAAGTAAAAGAATTGGCAAACAAGTTGGCAGACCTTCAGTCGGTCGTCAACTTCATGATGCAAAATAATGTCATGCAGCCACCATACCCGCTGCAGGATACGCCGATGCCCGCAACTAATACACAGAAAAGGGGAAGAAGAGCAATCCCCGAAGTCTCTCAGCACACCAGGAGTAGAAGGCACTCTCACCGACCTTCCAGGGAAGTCAGACGAGAGGAGCCAAGACGAGAAGAGTCCCGAATGACATATCAGACGAAGGACCTAGAGCCCAAAAAACATCGGCATGTTCAAGGGCAAGCGCTCTGCTTTGACACAACACATGGAGAGTGGTCAAAACGAGCCCACCACGAGGCTGAAAGTAGTGTGCCAAAAAGATTGAAGTCTAAAGATAGCCGAGCTCCAGGGAGGAGCAAAGAAGACTTAAGAGATTACCTCAAGAGGAAGCAGCAGAATGCCGAAGCTGAGGTGACATCCCCAGATAAGCCGAGGACACCATTCTCGGTGGAATTGGACAGGTTCGAGGCACCAAAGAGATTTAGTATGCCGAGGTTTCAAATATACGACGGCAAGTCGGACCCCAACTTCCACGTCGAACTATATTTGAACTCAATGGCATTGTATAGTGGGAACGAGCCGTTGCTCTGCAAAGTATTTCCCTCATCCTTCGGGGAGATTGCATCAGATTGGTTCCATAAACTACCGAAGGAAAGCATGAAGACTTGGGAGGGCCTGGCCGAGATGTTTGTGGCCCGGTTCGTAACAAATAAGTTACAGCCATTAAGGGTGGACGCATTGATGGCCTTGAGGATCAGTAAGGATGAAGGCCTTAGGGCCTATGCAAAAAGATACTATGAGGTATTCAACCGAATACCAGAATGTAATCAAGAAGTAGCAGTCCTATCATTCAAGAATGGCCTAAAAGACAATTGTCCGCTACGGAAATCTTTGGCAAAAACTTTGCCAAAAAGCATGGAAGAGCTCATGGAAAAAATTGAGAAGTATGCCAGAGCCGAAGAAGACACATCGGCAAATGGGGAGGTAAAAGAGGAGAAAGGGAACGGCTCGCTGAAGCAAGGCCGAGGTAACAATGGAACGAGTAGGCAAGAGACAGAACTAAGGGCTACACAAGCAGTAACAACCGTGTTCCGGATCCCAATTCCCAAAGTCCTGGATCAAATTCGAAACCAGCCCTATTTCAGAATGCCAGAAAGGACTCCAGGAGAGTTCATGGGAAGAAACATTGGTAGGCATTGTGCCTACCACAATACAGATGGACATACGACTCAGGGTTGCAGAACCCTAAAAACACATTTGGAAGACCTGGTAAGACAAGGACATCTGAGAGACCTTGTTGATGAAACCAGAACAAGGGAAGAACGGGCGAGATTGCCTCAAGCACCAGCAGCCCCACCTCC
Organism: Camellia sinensis; assembly: GCF_004153795.1. Taxonomy (NCBI): domain Eukaryota; kingdom Viridiplantae; phylum Streptophyta; class Magnoliopsida; order Ericales; family Theaceae; genus Camellia; species Camellia sinensis. The sequence continues at coordinate 38,105 of NW_021027689.1, forward strand.
CCCAGCACAACAGCCATAGGTAGAACGACCTCAGGTAATCAACGTAATCCACTCAAAGGTGTACGAAATCCGAGGAGAAACCCAAAAGGTAAAACACTTGCAACATATCTATCAAGTTAGAGAAAAAAGACATCGGTCAGAACAGTACCAGGGACCGATAATAACCTTCACTGAAGCCGACCTAGAGATGGTCCAGCACCCGCATAATGATGCCTTGGTAGTATCCCTCCAGGTTGGGGAATGCCAAGTGAAACGCATCGTGATTGACCAAGGAAGCTCTTGTGACATCATGTATATCCAATGTTACAAGGAGCTTGGCCTTCACCCATATGAGATGGAACGATCCAACGGCCCAATGGTCGGGTTCAATGGAACGCCGACAAGGCCACTAGGAGCAGTAAGCTTAGAGGTGCAGGCTGGCACCAGGAAAATCAAGACATAATTCACCGTCATCAACATACCCTCCCCTTACAACATCATCTTGGGAAGACCATGGTTGCATGCGATGGGGGCAATTCCCTCAACATTGCATCAACTGTTGCGATTCCCAACAGAGCATGGGATAGAAGAAGTCAGGAGTGATCAGCTACAGGCAAAAAGTTGCTCCATGGCAGCAATGAAGTCTACTTGCAGCATTCAAGAGCTAGAGAAGGCAGAAATTGAAGAAGAGGACGTGGAAGTCCTAGAAGACGTCGGCAAAGAGCCAGCCGAGAAGAGCGAAAAGGCACTAAAGTAAATCCTCGTCCAGGATAGGGATGAAGAACTTTTGTGCAAAATTCAAGATCAAGAACTACTTCTCAACACCAAGTTTTCTCCAAAGTAATAAGCAAGCAAAGGCATCCAACAAAATAATCTTGGATGGAATAAAGAAGAGGCTACAGGCAGCAAAAAGAAAATGGGTACACGAACTGCCCAAATATACTCTGGGCATATCGGACTACGCCGAGAAGATCAACTGGGGAAACCCCTTTGAAATTTTTCTATCTTTAGAATTCCTTTGTTCTTTGGCCATTTGCCGAAATAAATAAATAAAGATTCAGTACTGTTTTCAAGATACTTGACATTGTCTCTGGAATACATGTATAATACGAACCCAAGTGAAACTCAGGCTCACATTAGGGGACAGAGGGAAGAGAAAAGTATTGCTTAACACTTGTTGAAATTTGTGGACAATTTACAAGTTAAGTTAAGCCGAGATCATTGTTTACCACTTGTTGAAATTTGTGGACAATTTACAAGTTGGTCAAACCGAAAAATATTGCTTAACACTTGTTGAAATTTGTGGACAATTTACAAATTGGTTAAACCAAAAAGTATTGCTTAACACTTGTTGAAATTTGTGGACAATTTACAAGTTAAGTTAAGCCGAGATCATTATTTACCACTTGTTGAAATTTGTGGACAATTTACAAGTTGGTCAAACCGAAAAATATTTCTTAACACTTGTTGAAATTTGTGGACAATTTACAAGTTAAGTTAAGCCGAGATCATTGTTTACCACTTGTTGAAATTTGTGGACAATTTACAAGTTGGTTAAACCAAAAAGTATTGCTTAACACTTGTTGAAATTTGTGGACAATTTACAAGTTAAGTTAAGCCGAGATCATTGCTTAACACTTGTTGAAATTTGTGGACAATTTACAAGTTAAGTTAAGTCGAGATCATTGTTTACCACTTATTGAAATTTGTGGACAATTTTACAAGTTGGTTAAACTGAAAGGTATTGCTTAACACTTGTTGAAATTTGTGGACAATTTACAAGTTAAGTTAAGCCGAGATCATTGTTTACCACTTGTTGAAATTTGTGGACAATTTACAAGTTGGTTAAACTAAAGAGTATTTCTTAAACACTTGTTGAAATTTGTGGATAATTTACAAGTCGAGTTAAACCAGCGTGATACTCAGCACTTGTTAAGATTAAAACCGAGAAGTTTATGTATCCAAGGTGTGTTATCCCGAGAAGATTGCACAAAGAAGAAAGAGTACATATGATATATGCAAAATATTCTAAGTATAGAATCATACGAAGACAAAGAAGAAAAGACAGGAGTACAGGCATTCAATAAAAGAGAAAAGTTGTATTAACATTCCAAGAAAAAAGGGGGCACATCGGCCATACAAAAAGCATACATTGTTGCCCAAAACAAAGAAGCCAGAAAATACAAGTAAGAAAAAGATAAATAGCTAAGACTCCTCCCCAACAGTTGGTTGAAGATCAGACATCACCTCGGCTTCCTTCTCTGTCGCTATCTCGGCGTCAATTTCCTGAAGGGTTTCTTCGACCGTCTTAACCTCGGAAGGGATGTTGGCTGGTGCAATCTTAGGAACATGAAGAATACAATAGTATATGTCCAAAGAACAGTGGCAAAAGTGCAAAGAAGTGGTGAAACAGTGCATGTGTTCAAAATGAAGGCAAAGGCAAAATCATGGATGAATACATTCAGATGTACGATTTATAAATTAAAAAAGCTTGAAACAATACAATCATGGCGACAGTAAAAGAAAAAGAGACATCAGGAACTGAAAACGAAAGGAACAGTAGCTTACCTAAGAAAAGGAAGCCGGAAAGGGATTTGCCAATGTCCTACGACGGTTGCAGGAGCAGAAGACCAGTGGAAATCTTGCCGGGGGCTGAATGGAGAAAGTTGCAGAGCTTGGGAAGCTTGAGCGATGGAGGATTTGAAAGAAAAAGTTTTAGAGAGAGAAAAAACAAGAGAACTCAGATGCAAAAGTGAAGAGACGAAAGAAAGGGGGAAAGATTTTGTCAAAAAATGAAAACGGCGGCAAAAAAGTAATCAATACGCCTAAAAAAGCGCATACGTCAGACGGCGCATGTAAGAAAGAGATGACTTATGGGCGCGTCACAGGCAGGAGCCAGTAAGAAAGAAACACGTGATTGAAACGGTTGAGTTGAAGTGCATAACAGTTCATGCGCGTAAAAAGATCCTTAAAAATCTTGATTTTTTAGGAAAAGCATGTCGGCCAGAAATGAATGATCTCAGCTATCAAACTTTAATCCAATTTACTGGAAGAAAATACAGATATAGGTTCCATCACCTCAGAATGCCAAGGTAATAGAACCTAGGGGGCAGTTGTGGGGATGTATTTTCTGAATACCAACACGTGGCAAGGTGACGCCGACGTGTCAGCCGAGGTGTCCCGTGTCCAGGTTATGACGTCGAGGTGATCTCGGCAAGATGTATTTTTTGAATACCAACACGTGGCAAGGTGACGCCGACGTGTCAGCCGAGGTGCCACATGTTCTGGTTGTGACGCCGAGGTTATTTCGGCGAGGCCGAGGTTATCACCGAAGATATCGGAATCTGAGATAAATGGATAAAAGATAAGGGACAAGAGTCCTAGAGTAAAGAGGAGACTTAGCTAAGATAAGGATAAAGCTCTTAGGGAGTTTATCTTTATCCCTTGAGAAATCCAAAGTAAGCACTGAATGGGAGTCCATAGAAGTCAGGCTTCTAGTGGGATCAGGATTGAGTTGGCTATAAAAGAGAGGCACCCCCCGTGGGTCTAAGGTACGTAATTTTATGCTTTGAGTAGTAAGTTTAGCACTTGATTATCTTTGAGAGATATACTGACTTGATCATCGGAGTGCCCCCGGGTGGAAGAGCCACTGCTAGAGCTTTTTCTTCCTGTTATAGGTTAGCTGAAGCCATCTATTCTGTCAGTGCTCTTCAGCTGATTACTAGGCGGGTAGTGTGGTCAGAAAATCACTCACACACTAAGAAATGTTTAATTGTGATTTCTTTTAAGGGCCGTGCTATGTCTCCCGAAATTCCCTCCCTAATCCCCCGAATTTTCAAAAAAAAAAAAAAAAAAAAAAAAGTTCCCCAAAACGACGTCGTTTTGGAGATTAGGGAGATTAAGGAAACTTTTTTAAGGCTCCAAATCATTTTCCTTCTTTTAATTTTAATTTATAGATAATCATTTTAAATGTTATACAAATCAAACTAAAATTTTTTTATATGCTAATCTAACAATAAATCACTGATTGTTATCCCAAAAAAAAATATAAAAAACCCTTAATCAAGCTAATGGTCAACTAATAGAAAGGGGGTAACATGCAAATCAAAAGTAATCTTCAAGGAGGTCAGCGTCAGAAAAAGGAAGAGAAGCTAATCTAATTGCTAGTAACCTCGGGGAGGTGACTCTACTTTTTTATACCCCTAGTAACATTGCTCTTAATGAAAATGAGCGAGACTATTAATTAGTGTTACCATTAATAATGTGACAGTAAATTTTATTATGAATAATTTGATATTTTAGTTTTGGTGTTGTATTTTTTTTTTTATTGAGTATCATGTCATTAATGATATTTTTAGAGTTTCAAAATTAATAATCTTTATGATTATTGTTACTCTTAATTACCAATTTATTTGGAAAATTCGATGGTACACACCGACTCTAGGCTGTGTACTATATGCCATTTTGATTATAATTTTTATGTCAATGGTTATAACTTATTATATTATTAGTCATGTGACATTATAATATTGGTTATAACAAAATTTTGATTATAATTCAAAAATTATTTGATTATATCTAATGTAATATTTAGTTATAACTTTTTTTTTTTTAAGTTATGATTGTTCTTTGTGATAATCAAACTCATAAATAATATAATTTATATATAATATATACTCTAGATGGGTGTGTACCTGTACCATATCATTTCCGCGAGAAAATTCTAGCATGCACTCCTCTAAAAAAAGGTGTGTTTTGTCATTTTTTTATCTTTACGACAAATTTTTTTCTTTAATTGTGGCATAATTTTAGTTGAAAAAATGTTATAAATTTTAAATTTTTTACTAAATAAATGACTAAATTATATAGACCTCATACCCATATAAGACTTTTAACTATTTATTTAATAAAAAATTTAATATCTCTAATACTATCTAATTACGTGATGTTTTTTATTTATAGTTACAACAATGATAAAAATCACTAATTTTGAAATTCTAAAAAGATCACTAATGACATGACACTCAATAAAAAAAAATATAATATCAAAATTAAAATATTAAATCATTCATGATGAGACCTACTGATACATCATTAATAGTAATTAGTGCCTCCCACTCGTTTTCCTTATAGTTATAAGGTGCGGGGAACCTAAATTCACAATCTGTGCGTTGTTGACAATGGCGAAGAAAGTATTCAGCAAACGAACAAAGACCATCATCATCGGCTCTACTTCATCGCAAATCGAACAAGTAATTGCGAGCAATGAAGATCTCCTCACAGAGATTCTCTTGCGCTTGGCCGCCAAATCCTTAATCAGATTCAAGTCCATCTCCAAGAATTAGCTCATTCTCATCTCCTACTCTCACTTTGCATTCGACCATGCCCGCTGAAATTGCAATTTCTCTATGATCTGGCTTATACTTCTACTACGACTATTCGTCTGTAAAGGAGCAAGTTAATTCTATATCGCTTCACGCCCACCCAAATCTTCCTACGCTTTTCGTCTGTAAAGGTCTTGCAACAGCTTACTGTTGTGCAAGTGCGAGAATGATGGCTCTGTTTACATTGTTTGTAATCCGACCACACACAAATACACTGTACTTCCTGGTGAACCTTGTCGTAGATATTCATTTGGTGCTTACTTGGCTTTTGATCCTTCAAAATCGCCCCACTACAAAGTTGTTTTGCATAATTACTATCGCTTTGCTATCTACTCTTCGGAGAATGCGTCTTGGAAACAGATTGCCCGTTAGTGAACCACTAGGTGATGAAGGGGTCTTTTGGAATGGAACAATCCATTGGTTGAGTGTCGAGGATGTTCACTTTAGATTTGATGTTGATGCAGAGAAGCTTATAAGAACCCCTATTCCTCCGAGGCCTAATATTCTCTCTCTAGACAATACTAGGTATTTTGGGGAATGTTGTGGTCATTTGCTTCTTATTCAGATGCGTCCGCGCAATGCTATGGGATTCAGAATCCTTGAGATGGACAGGGACTCCTTGCAATACAAATTGCATGTGCTATGTGTTGTGAAGGGAGTCAATGAAAATGATTTCACATTGGTGTTAGCTACTGCCGGCAAGCTGTTTATTATGATCTCAAGTGCAAGACATTGAAGGTGCTTCTAGATCATTTGCCTCTATGTGCATCAATTTTATATCCTCATCCTTATATTTATCAATTCGTTGAAAGTCTATCTGCTGTTTGAGTATATCTAACATATAAGCATCATCATGGTTATCTAAGATAAACATTTGTTCAGAGTTCTATAATGTATGATTCTATAGTAAACACAATCTCACTTTCCCTCTGCTGAGTATTTGTTAGATTGTTGGGTCTTTGATGCTACTATCATTATACATTTGTTGGTCAAGGGCTGACAAATAATGGATTACCTCTTTCTCTGCCTTCTGTTCAGTGAATTTCACTTTCGTTGCTTTACATGTGAACCCTGTTTGTACCTCTGTAATACATTAATTACTCTAGTATCATTCATGAGTTATTTAGCAAATCCACGTCAAAACAAGAATCCATCATTCATGATTTTTTATTTTTTATTTTTTATTTTAACAATGGGTTTGGGAAATAAGTTAAAAACTACTTAGATTTGGATTTGGGAAATAAGTTTTAAAAGTACATAGGCTCGGTAAAAAAAACTATTCATTGGTCTGGTCATCAAAGAGGATACGTTAATCTCACATTCTTTACAGTTTTATCTCCTTGACGCCAATATATTTGTTCAGAGCTGTTTATCTATCATAGTACAAACAAAAAGGTAGGGGAAAAAAAGAGCACGTAAACATTTTAAACATAATTTGATTTAAAAATAAGACATTATCATGTTGTTTGAGTTTGTAAGGTTAAACTTGTTATCTTTGCTAAGTTACTAAGGGTTGGGATTCTGTAAAGGTAGTTGTTGCCTTAGGATGTGGAGGTATATTAGTCAATTAATTATCTTATGTGATTGTGCTGTTTTAGTTTTTAGTTTTTCCCTATCTGAACATCATGAAGATCAATTGAAACATAGGTAGTAGTGGGAATTGACAATGCGACATGGTCTGAGAAAATTGAATATTAATCATAGTTTGAGAAAATTGCAAATTAATTATACAAAAATGTATAAAAATTCTGGTTTGTGCTTCATTAAATAGTCACTTAAAATGTGTCTTTTCGTCAAAGTTAAATGAATTAATATGCAGTAAATTCCTTCAATATTTGAAGTGACAATATCACTTAGCACAATAGGATTGGAAACCAATACTATGAATAAGGTCCTTCACCAAGAGTTTTCTTAGCTAAACTGTTCATTGTGGTGATGCAAAGTATGAAATCTTCAAATTTGTTCTATTTGGTTGCAGAAACAATATGATAGTTAGAAATTAATTTTATTGTCTTAGTAGCATCACCCTCAAGGTCTATTTTCTCTGATATTAAAAAATGCATATATGAGATTTGAATATACAGCGGCATCGAGAATCCATGTAACTTCTTGTGCTTTATTTATAGTCATTGAAGACCAATTCTTCCTTTCTTCAATTTTCTTATCAATCAAACAGAATTCAATAAAAGAAATATAAGGTATAAGTTTACACTTTCTATTTGGACCTTGTTGAAATAGACCATTGAAATCTGCACCCATTCAATAAAATTCTCATCCTTGTTTACAGAAATTGTCCTATGTCGTCATTTAAAGACCCTAAGAGGGTTATTGATTATAGACTAATAAGTTTCTACTTCTCATTCCCAAATAACATAATGGAGAAATGTGAAAAGAAGTTGTTTGGGAACTTTCTACTATCGAACTTGAGTTTAAGAGAAGCTTTTGTGTGATAATGTTCTTATTCTAATAATTGCATGAATATCTTCAACTAAACTGTTGGAAAAACAATACTAAGAGCATGTTTGTTTTGAGGGATAAGGGTGTGGGATTAGACTATTAGTCCCACCGGACTAATAGTCCATTGTTTGTTTGAAATTTTTTGCTCCGGACTAATAGTTCCCCCGGACTATTAGTCCCACAAATATGGGATTATTCTATCCCATGGGGGAGGGTGGGATAGAAACCATGGGATTGGTATCCCATGGGATTATTTTGTGAAATGTCCATTTTACCCTCCATGCTATTACTTAGCAAACAATTAGAAAAGGATAAAATAGTCTTTTGAACATTTATAAATTATTTTTTTAGTGTTGTTAATTTAAAATTATATATTAAATAAAAAAATTTAATTATAAATTATAAATTAAATTTAATTAAAAATAATAAATTATCAATTATGGCCTTAGAAATTAAATTTTTTTAGTGTTGTTAAAAAATAAAATTTACATATTAAATTAAATTATTTTTTTAGTGTTGTTAATTTAAAATTATATATTAAATAAAAAAATTTAATTATAAATTATAAATTAAATTTAATTAAAAATAATAAATTATCAATTATGGCCTTAGAAATTAAAAATAATAAATTATAAATTATGGCCTTATAAATTAAATTTTTTTAGTGTTGTTGAAAATTTAATTTATATATTAAATAAATTTATTTTTTATTGTCGTTAATTTAAAATTATATATTAAATAAAAAATATAAATTATAAATTTAATTTAATTGAAAATAATAAATTAAAATAATTAAAATATTGTGCAAAAAATAAAATAAAACAAATTTTTATTTAATATAGCTAAAAATAATTAAAATATTAAAGCTATGTTTAATATTGCTATTATTAGTAAATAATTGAAAAGGATAAAATAGTCATTTGAGCATTTATCCTTCTCCATAATATTCCAAACAAACATTGGATAACTAAAAATAGTCCAATCCAGACATCTAATCCCATGACTAAACAACCATAGGATACAAATTTAATCCAACCAAATAGTCCCGGGACAATATATCCCAAGACTAATAGTCTGATGGATTACAATCCTCCCTTCTTCAGTCCGTCCAAACAAACGCACCTAAAGGTTCTGCACCAAGACATTTCTTGGTATTTGTTGTAAGAGCTAAGCTGTATATTTGTGGTGTTGCAAAACTAGAAAAATCTTAAAAATGTGTTATAGAAAAACATGTGTTCACGTACATTAAAAGAGAATAAATTTCCAAATTTCTTTATCAATCTTAATCAATTTTCCTAAAACATGTGTTCTCAATTTCTCATTATTCTATTGATCAGCAATTTCGATCTCAATTTCTCAAAATGATTACAAATTTTTAATTTCTCCAAGTTATATAATTCCAAGAAATTATTCTGTTGGATATTTGAGGTAATTCCCGTTTTATGTATAATTTTTATATATGTTTGTGTGATTTTTTTATATTTTGTGTATCATTCTCCGATTTTTGGTTTGCTTTTGATTTTTTGAAGAACTATGTTGTGAATGCTGGATGTTTCTTGCCAAGAAATAATTGAAAAATGGGAGGAAGTTAAGCTGGCGAATTATAGCATTGTCAAATCTTGTGTCAATTTTGGCTTAAAAGTTTGACAATGCCATTTTTGGCAGTTCTTTGTCTTAAAACAAATCATAACTTCTAAAATTTTCAATTTAAACAACATTTTGATTTTGGCTCATTTCATTTTTTTTTTTTGGGTACCAAAGTATAATTCTTTGTTCCCATATCTCTTCGCGGAGGAAAAAAATGGCAAAGAAAGTATCACCAAAAAAAAAAGAAAGTCGATCAATAGTTCTACTTAATCGGAAACCTCACCGCCTGCGTTAGAAGAAATCATTTGTAGCAACGTAGATCTCCTTTCAAAGATCCTTTTACGTGTTCCTCCCAAATCCCTTGTAACGTCCCAAAATAACCCAACATTAATTAGGTACATCAACCAACATCCACTAAAGAATAATAGCAATTCTCCAACCTTTACATCATTAGTCAATAAGGTTTGTATAAAAGGTCCCACATGCAAATTATACATTCAATGATATAGAATACATTAATCTATAACATGTAGAACATCAAATCCCAAAAAGAAATTAAATGCTCTTGAGGGCTTACATATTCCAAGGCTTAAGCCTGGTTACACAAAAATGGTCTCTTGGACCCATACATGAATAGCCCTTGGCTTACAAAAATTACAATCACAACAAAAGAGCCTTATACTCTCAAAAACATACTTTCACGCCCTAGTTTGGCGAATTCACCACATCTTTTCTTACACAAAAATCGCATAGGAGTAAGCACAAAGCCCAGTAGAAAAATCTTAACAAAGTATATATATTTATGCAAGAATTCCCAATATGAAATACACATGCCATGCTATGCCTTAAAAAAAAAAAAAATTCTTTTACATCTCTTTTAAAAAAAAGAACCACCACGCACAATGATAACTTGAAATTCTCTATGATTTAGAAATTTACAATTTAATTCATTGGAGTGGTAAATACAACTCAGGTAATCCCTAGGTTGGTGTCTGCAAGTAGGCATAACTAGTACTACCAAAAACCTCACTTTACCGGTTGCTAACCGGAAGGGAAGTGGTACCTCCTCCACGTGTGTTTTCGGTCTTTCACCCTGGACACTTAGGCCAACTTAATCAATTCCATCTACGCCTCCTATTCGGACTTACCAACGTATTTATCCCAAAACATTTCAATAGTTCTCATTTCTCAATAATTCTTTCTCAATGCAAGTTTCAAATCTCAATTCAATGTTTATAGCAAGCAATATATTGAAATGCCAATGCCACAGTTATTCATGCAATGAAACAATTAACCGTGCCGTGTAGTGATTACCCATGCGATGTATCATCCAACCATTTACATAATTTCCCCACAGTTGTTCCATTTGCGATCACAAGGTCCACTTTCTTTTTCCAATACATTTAACATGTATAACACATGAACTTTTTACATCTATCCAAGTGTTGCAACATTTTCCACATCTCATATGGTCTCAATATTTTGTCATTTCAAGATTTATATACATATCTCCATAAACAATAGATTCCAACAAAACGTTTACTAATTTCATTCATACTAAGAAGTTTGACATTTCGTGTCCAATGTCATGAAATTTCCATTTGAACATTCATTTAACACAAGTAAAGTCATAATTTTTCAACATCCACCAAAACCCACAAATTTCTAGGTTTTTCACCCAAACAATGTATTTCTTCATTTCTTAGTAAAATCTCACCAAAAACATCATTTTTATGCCAATGTGCTTCAACCATTCAAGATAATCTTTCAAAGAAACAAAAGATGAATTTCTTTAACAAGCTACTAATTTCTTGAGTCAAAAACCAAAACTTTTATAATATCTTTAAGAAAATTTCAAAATCAACATCAACCCTGCATAAACAAGTATATATAACTCAAAGAAGTTCCTATCTCAAGTTTTGAAGAAGAAAAAGAGACGAAACCCTTGAAATCAATGGTGCCAAAACCCAATCTCCACCGTACACAATGTAGGCCTTGATGAGCTCTTCAACTTTGATGAAGAAGCTATGGGCAAATTTCTTATGGATATAAAAAGATCAAGGATTTGATCTTGTTTAGATGTAGAAAATGTAGAAAGAAAGGAGAGAAAAGAGTTTTAGAGAGAGAAAGATGCAACAAAAGTGATATACAAACAGCCCAAAAAAGGAGAAAAAGCAGATTTTTGAACTGTACAGAGGCCCGCACGTGCGGCGCCCTCTCCTGCACGTGCGAAGCATCTTCTTGTACGTGCGGCCTTCATCCCCTGCACGTGCGGTGGTCCCTCCTCGCACCTCACTCCACACCTGCATATAATGCAATGTGCAAGCTAAAAAACCCCCACTTCCCCGTATGTGCGGCTTCATCTCTCGCACGTGCGGCCCTTTCTCGCACGTGCGGCCCTGGTCCTCTTGCCCAGAATTTTTCCGGTTCGATTCCAGACACTATGGACTCGACTGTGCACCCTCCGGAACAAGTGACACTCAACTCGGAATAAACAAGGACAGAAATTTGAGAAAAACTTCCGAACGCAATGAATCCAATGAAGACAAAGAGTGAAAAGACGTACAACAAAACCGGTCATCACATCCCTAATCACTTTCAAGTCTATCTCCAAGAATTGGCTCCATCTCATCTCTGATTCTCACTTTTGCTTCAGCTACTCTTGTCGAAATCACAATCTCTCCTCTATCTCTGGCTTTTACTTGTACTACAACTATGATGATCCAATTAACTCTATCTCTCTTCACGCCCACCAAAATCTTCCCTCACTATTTTGAAAAAATAAGGAAAAAAAAAAAAAAAATTTAAGATTTTGCCTTTGTCTTAAAATAAATCATAAATTTTAATTTTTGTGAGAGGGCACAAAATTCGAGATCTAAAATGTGCTAGGCAGCACCTGTGGTGGCTACCTCTACATGTGCAGTGCCCCTTGGTGACACGTTCGGTTTCCCATAGTCTCCAACCAATGGGAGACAGACGAATTTTGTAAGAGAGGGCACAAAATTCGAGGTTTGAAACGCTCTAGACTACACCTCAAAGCTTGAGGCTGCACATGTGTTGGCCCCATCTGCACATACAGTGCCCCTTGGTTGCACGTGCGGTTTCCCGCAACCTCTAACCAAACGTTGCCCCATTTTGCCGCACCTGTGGGCACACCTCACTGCATATGTAGAGCTCTTCCCCCAAAACTCCTCAAGGCCTATACCAATACACACATGTAGAACACCCTAACAATTTTTTTGTTAAAATAATTATATATATACATATTTATCATTTTTCTAAAATATTATCTCACAACAATTAATTTCATCCTTTTATGTATCTAAAAAAATCATACTAAGGGTGTAGACACCCCATTTTTGACCGTCCTCAAGACTTGGACGTCATCGTTTGAACACTCGATGATCATCCTTGTTCGTGTTCGTCTTGAGTTCCCGGAGGTCTCGGCTACGCGCCCTGCCTCAGGATCTCTCGACTCGACTGTTTTGTGTCTGGTTTTGCACCAAACACTTGTTGTTTTGCTTCTGAGGGTGGGAAGTAGCTTGTAGGCCATCCCCACACCTCACCGGCCATGGCTTGAGGCCACCGGCCTTGTTTCCTTGCCACCGGCCATTGGTGATGGCCGGTCGGCACTATTGATGGTCGGTCAGCATTATGTTTGGTCGGTCGGCCACTGTTTTGATCAATCGGCCACTGGTCCTGACCGAGACCTTTTCTTGAGGGAGCTTGACCCTTTTGAACCTTTTTTTTAGCTTCTCCAAGAAGCTTGACCTTTTTTTTTAGCTTCTCCAAGAAGCTTGACCTTTTTTTTTAGCTTCTCCAAGAAGCTTGACCTTTTTTTTTAGCTTCTCCAAGAAGCTTGACCTTTTTTTTTAGCTTCTCCAAGAAGCTTGACCTTTTTTTTTAGCTTCTCCAAGAAGCTTGACCTTTTTTTTTAGCTTCTCCAAGAAGCTTGACCTTTTTTTTTAGCTTCTCCAAGAAGCTTGACCTTTTTTTTTAGCTTCTCCAAGAAGCTTGACCTTTTTTTTTAGCTTCTCCAAGAAGCTTGACCTTTTTTTTTAGCTTCTCCAAGAAGCTTGACCTTTTTTTTTAGCTTCTCCAAGAAGCTTGACCTTTTTTTTTAGCTTCTCCAAGAAGCTTGACCTTTTTTTTTAGCTTCTCCAAGAAGCTTGACCTTTTTTTTTAGCTTCTCCAAGAAGCTTGACCTTTTTTTTTAGCTTCTCCAAGAAGCTTGACCTTTTTTTTTAGCTTCTCCAAGAAGCTTGACCTTTTTTTTTAGCTTCTCCAAGAAGCTTGACCTTTTTTTTTAGCTTCTCCAAGAAGCTTGACCTTTTTTTTTAGCTTCTCCAAGAAGCTTGACCTTTTTTTTTAGCTTCTCCAAGAAGCTTGACCTTTTTTTTTAGCTTCTCCAAGAAGCTTGACCTTTTTTTTTAGCTTCTCCAAGAAGCTTGACCTTTTTTTTTAGCTTCTCCAAGAAGCTTGACCTTTTTTTTTAGCTTCTCCAAGAAGCTTGACCTTTTTTTTTAGCTTCTCCAAGAAGCTTGACCTTTTTTTTTAGCTTCTCCAAGAAGCTTGACCTTTTTTTTTAGCTTCTCCAAGAAGCTTGACCTTTTTTTTTAGCTTCTCCAAGAAGCTTGACCTTTTTTTTTAGCTTCTCCAAGAAGCTTGAACCTTTTGACCCTTTTTAGCTTCTCCAAGAAGCTTGAACCCTTCTAAGCTTCCAAGAGAAGC